>BQNB010085662.1:0-28410 GCA_026074375.1 Tanacetum coccineum
ATTACACGACTTCAAGTGGTATCTGGTAACCATCTTAGTAATTAGCTAGGCTATTGATTGTCTTAACCCTGATCTGGGATCTACTACAACCAACACAATATTCGCCATTTGAATTGCACACATAATATATGTTTAATATCTAATGTGATTATATACAAAACTAAGAAAATTGTGGCCTTCTTTAAATGGAGGCCCAATGTGACGGTTTTACTTGCACATCCCTTGAGAAAATGTTAGGGCACGTTTGGTATATGAGTTTACTTGCATACCCCTTGAGACAACTTAGGGCCCGTTTGTTTATAGGGTATGAGATTCAAGTAATGGAATGAAAGTTATATACAAGTGTTTGGTTGATGATGGCCCCACTACAATGAAATAAAAATGTGTTTTGAAACCCTTAGACTCATTCCACATTAAAATGATGCCTTTCGTTAATTTTGTATAATAAAGAGTGCATAACAATCATTTTTTTTGTCCTCTACTCTAATTTAGTGGTCCCAATTTATTATCATATATTTATTTTGAATTTTAAAAATTAATTATTTCAATTTTAATATATATTTCAAATTTTTAAACAAACATTATTTAATTTAATCAATCAATTTCTCTCTCCTACTTTTCTTTCAAACCGATTCTCATTCTGAATCTTATCTTCGTACCAAACGCACCCTTAGATTTATGAAATCGATTATTTTGGTTATTGTTTTTTTAACTGACACAAGGTGTCAATTCTAATTTCGGGTCCACCTTACACTAGTGAGTTTTGATATTAATTTGTTTTTTTCTCAGCCACATATTTATCTATAATATTTTTATTTCTTATTTTCTTTAATTCAAAAAAATACATAATTTTTTAATCCAACCATATATTATAGTTATAATTTCTCTCTTCTAAACTTATTTCAAATTCAAATTCTATACCAAATCTAAATCATAATCTAACCCTACTTATAAACCAAACAAACTATTAATACCTTAGTCATTTGGTTGATTGTCTTTTAAATATTCTAAAATAAGAAAGTGTTTTTGTATTTTTGTTAAAGGAATGGATATACATACCCCTTTAGTTACATTGTGGTACATTTAATTTTTATTTTTTTAATTTTGTTTTTGTTATAAAATTAAAAAAACAAAAATAAAAAAATAAAATATAAAGTTTGATAAGTTAAAAATATTTAAAAAAATAAAAAATATATAACACTGATAAAAAACTATCTTGCAATATAAATAAAAGGATTAAAAGTGAGAAAAGAAAGTAAAAAGTAGGATGGAAGAGTATGATACGGAGAAACAATTAACAACACCATATGTTAAACTTGAGGGTTGTCTATGCATTTATCTTAAAACAAAATTAAATGCAGTCAAGGTTTGTTAGTTGTTGGGTTGTTGGCCTCCAGCCCTCCACACAATATCTACAAAGAAATTTCAACCAAGAAATAAATACTCCGTATTTATTAGTAATGAACTAATTAAAATGGTTATTATTATGCAAATTTGATACGTTCTTGTTTTTTTTTTCTTTTCTTAATACAGGTTATTACAATCTTATCACATATAATTTAAACTTACTTGAAATGTTTCTCACACTATACTGAAAACCATGATGATGTTTCTTATTGTATACTTGTATGATATTTTGTCATTGCCTACGTGGCTTCGCCACTTAGCCCGCCACCACACTAGGTGGCCTCGCCACTTCAGTTTTTTCGGTATCTCGTTGTATAAGCGAGTCAAATGACGACAAAACTGAAATTGAATTTAGCCGTTGGAAAAGTGAGCAACGGTCGAGTTTTAAATTTAAAACTTTTTTTTAATTTATACCCACTTTTCACTATAAATAACACTTCATTTTAACATTTTAACACACACTTCTCTACCAAAAACTTCATATACTTTCAATATCTCAACACATCTTCTCTAAAAAAAAATGTCTCAACCACCAAATGAACCCGGTTATTTTACCCATCTTCTCAACTCCAACCCGCAACAATATCTCTTCCTACGAACCCATCGAATCGTCTACCCCAGGTTCACAAACTCAAATTCTTTTCTCGCAACCGTATCCTCCTTTTGGAACGCAAATGTCACCCGAACAAGCTTATCAATCACAATTGGCGTATCATCAACAACAACCATACGGCTTTCAAAATTTCGCGAATCCAAGAAATACTCCACCATAATTTTTTTCACAACAATCATCACAACCGCAATATTTTCCACAACAATCATCACAACCACCATTCAAAGTACTTACAAGACAAATATCCACGTGATGGTAGTCGTGGATTAAAAAAAATAGAGAAAACAAACCGTTGTTGTTTTGGACGATGATGTGCATGGTAGCATAGGGCGCGATTCACCCGTTAGAATCGCAACGAGAAATCTTTGCTAGCCGAGACTTGGAGTCGGCACTCTCTAGGACGCAATATTCGGAAAAAGACCAACAAGAGACGTTTATTGGGAAACTGGATTATGGAAGATTTCAACTCGCGAACAACAGCTCCTCCTCGTACCAAAAATATGATGACGGGAAAATAAACGAGGATGCACGGTGATTGCCAAAGGTTCAACGCTATTTACAAACATTTAACACGTAAAAGCGGAGAAAGTGATGCTGACTTGGTCGAGAATGCAAAGACGAGTTATATGGAGCGATATGGTAATAAAAAATTTCAGTATGATCACATGTGGAATATATTGAAAAATTACCCCAAATGGAATGCGTCGGAGCTGATTGATGAAGATAATCTCCAAGAGTTGTTTGGCCCTAATCCAAGAGAGCGTCCCGCCGGCAAACAACGGGCCACGAAAAAGCAAAAATCGGTTGACACGTCGAGCGCCAGGGTGTGCTCCGGACGGGATTGCACTGGGGGGAGGCCAGTAGGAGTCTGTATCGGGGCTTCATTTCCTGGAAGTATTAGACGTAATGGAGTGCTGAAAGAGCGGTACGAGGCGAAGAGAGAGAAGAAACTTAGCGATTATGTTGTGTAGGAGCTGGTGGAGTTTCTCATGCTCGATCCTTTGACGTTGCCGCCTGAAAAACGAGCCATCATTGAAAGGAAACAAGTGAAAATAATGAGAAAATATCCAGACGCTTAATTTAGTTTTGTATTTTTATGTTTTTATGTTTCGTATCGTTTAATTTGTTTATGTTTCGTATTTTTATTTTATGTTTAGTATGTTTTTATGTTTATATATTGTATTTTTATTTTTAATGAAATAAATTATGTTTGTGTGAAAAATGAAAAAGACAATAAAATTGTGGGTGGTGGGGTCAAAGTGAGGAGATAGAGGTGTGTTATGAGTGAAGGGGTATTTTTGAGTGTTGTGGGCCAAAATGAAAAGATACATCTCTTCATGATACCTAATGCTCTTATCTGCCTTTTCCAACGACTAAAATGTATTTGATTCATGATCTTATGTGAAGTTTGCACAATATTGATGTTTGATGAATGGGAAATAAAGCAAGTAAAAGTAAGAGTTAGAAAGATTTAACCAAGACATAAGTATTTATAGTGGTTCGGCTACAAGGACACCTTCCTTGCCCTACTCCACTCCTCGAGTCACCTACTCGAGAGTTTGTAAACACTAGTCACCAATCTCCTTTAACCGATCAGCGGAGAAGCCTCACAACGTTGCTTACACCTTTTAACGGTACAAAGCTAAATACCGGATTCTTCACACGGTAGAATCAACCCAACAACACTACACTTGATTTACAATGATGATGAATACAACTACAACTACTAAATGATGTACAAGATTCAGCAATGTGAACTTGAAGATGCTATGGAGATGCGAAACAAGATTCTTAGAACTTGATCGTCTCAAAGGGGTGTTTGGCAATTTCTTCTTTGAAGAGAATTACCTACAAAATGCTAAATAAAACTATGCAAGAATAGAGAGAATGATCAGTAGATTAGAGGATTTCAAGTTGGAAAGAGGTGAGTAAAACATGAGAAATGGCTTGGTATTCATAACCAAAAATTTTAAGCTGAACAGAACCGGCCAGTATACATCAACAGAACCGGCGCACAGTAACAAAATCCGAATTTTGATTTGCAAAATCTTGAGAGATCATGTGTAATCTTGTAAGATTGCCCTAAGATATGCTGCAAATGATGATGTTATCCATGATGTAAATAATGGTTTGCATAATTTACTTGTAATTAAAAGTAATGCTAAAAATAGAAAAGTAATGTTTATGTGTTAGTTTTAGTAGTTTACTCTCATATAGATTTTACTAATTGTTATCAACAAAACATGAAAAGATCGTAAAGTAAATAAATGTTTTTTATCGGTTTATTTGTACTAACAATCTTTCCTTTTTTGTTGATGACAAAACTAAAATCTAATGAAAGTAAATTAGTTTAGATGAATTTGTTTTGGATTAAGTTTTAGAATTCCTTTTTCCCTTATGTTTGTTTTACTTCCCTTCTCCCGCTTTTTGTCAAAACAAAAAAATACAAAGGTCACAGGGAGGTATCCAATATGTGTAAATGCGGAAAGCTTCCCCTTGATGGGTGCTAAATATGCTGCAAAAAATGTTAGACATAAAGAGATGTGCTCCCCCTTGCTCTAGGAGTACCTGCAAAAGAAAAGTTAGGAGCCAAAGCACTAAAAGTGCCTACTGTAGAACCGGCGTCCGCGGTTTTTTTCCTTAAATGGAACCAGCTGACCTCAAGAGTCAAACCTGCGGGTTTCTTAAAAAAAATGAGCCAAAAAATTATTAACAACATATAATAACAATACAAGCATTAGACATTGAATAATTTTGAATTACAACATTTATAACATTAAGAAGACAAGAGATTCTTAACGAAATATGATTTATTCTTATTTCTAATTTCCTAGTCTAGTAATTGTGAGCAAGAACGTTGAGGCGGTTTAGGATGTGACTGAGAATGAATCGCATTTCATCCCAAAGATCGTCTACAACAACTTAGGTGCGTTGGCAATGTTCATAAAACATCTCATGAGTTAGCAAAGAAAAAGGATTGTTAGATCCTAATGGCGGAAGTGGTGGGAAGTTTGAAGGAGGATTTGGGGGAAATGTGGGAGGTTGTGGTGGAAATGGTAGAAGAGGAGGTTCCATAGCCGGAAGGGGTAGAGGTTCATTGGCCAAGCGCTCAATGAAGTCAAAGGATGGTCTAGGTGGTGGAGGGTTTGTTATTTAAGGAGGAAGATCTTCTAGTGTGTTAAAGAAAGTCTGAGGAGGAGAGGGAGGAGTGAAAAACAATAGTTCGAGGGGATCTAAGTTTATGGCTAATGGTGAGGAGTGTTTGGATGGTTGGGTTGGATCCGGTGAAGGAGAGGTCAAGGGTGGTGGTGTTGACTTTGGAGTAACTAGGATTTTGCTTGGTGAGGAAAGTGGCGGTGAAGTATTTGGGGTTGATGGAGGAGCCGTTTGATAATCGGTGGGTGGTGATAGAGGATGATAGGGAGGTGACATCGGTCGAGGGTTGGAGAAACAACAAGGACGAACATTAATCCTAGCGGTACACTTAAGGTTAAGTTTCTTTTCTTTAGGCATTTTCAATGTTTCTTGAATGATAACTAGTGTTTGGATCAAGCCCTTTTATAGAGAAATTTTTTAGAGTTAATGCATTACTTGATATCTTGGTGAAAATCTAATCATTGGATTTGCCTAGAGTCAACTTCTAAAGCCTAGGAGCTGATAGATCAGTTTTGGTGAGAATTTGTTATGGTAGAAGTTTGAAATTCGTTATTTAAATAAACTGCAGTACAGTGTCGCCGGTTCTGTTAGAAAAAGAGAACCGGCTTTGAAAAACCAAGGGAACCGGCGTTTGCAGAAAAAATATTTTTCTAGTACATAATGTGATGTTGAAGGTGCAGTTATCTCGATCAAAAAAATATAAAAAAATAGATATACTTGAGATAACACAAAGTCTCCTTATTTTGATGTAGCTACAAATGAACGTGTTTGAAACTACATATTGACCATGTGTTTCTTTATAGACGTTCAAGAGACAAATGAGATGCAAATGAGAAAATCATTTTTATTTTTGTATTAAACAATGCAGATTTGTGAGAATTGTAAGAATGCGTTCTAGTTTTATTAGATAAAAATGAAAGGTAAAGAAAAAATGAGTACCTATAGTAGTTTATATAATGCGTATATATATATATATATAGTAAAAAGAAATTCCCTGAATGTTTCTTTTTTTGATTTAGTAAATAGATTTCAAGACTCAGAATGAAGCACTTGCTACCAAAGACTTTGAAATATTCTAAGGAGGGATTTTTCCCTTTGAAAAGCTCATAAGGAGTCTTTCCAAGAAAAGGTCTAATAAGAATTTCTACTACCCCATTTGATTGTGGAGTATGTGGAGCCGAAAAATTATGAGTGATACCATTAGCATCACAAAAAGCTCCAAATTGTACTTCGTTATCAAATTCCCGACCATGATCCGTGCGTATAGATATAATGGGGCAACCCTTTTGGGTTTGAATTCTTTTACTTAAAATCTCAAACTGGTCAAAAGCTTCATTTTTGTGTTTTAAAAATCTTGTCCATGTATATCTTGAATAGTCGTCGACAATGACCAAAGTGTAGAAGTTTCCTCCGTAGCTTTGGACGGCCGATGGACCAAACAAGTCCATGTGCAAAAGTTCTAAACATTTAGTTGTTGAAACTATGTTTTTGGGTTTATTACTTGTGTGTGTTTGTTTTCCAATGTTACAAGCATTGCAAAAATGACCTTCAAAATTTAGTTTAGGCAAATTCCTTACAAGCTCTTTAGATGATAGCGATATTATAAGTCGCATATTAGCGTGACCCAGTCTTCGATGCCATAAGGTCGAAGTATCACCTATTAAGGTTAAGCAAAGACTATCTTTTGGAGAGTTTCCCATTTTCATTATGTAAAGACTATTTTTCCTAATTCCCCTTCCTATGGTAATGCCGTTTTTAATTATTTCACTACCGGTTTCGCTAAATAGTACTTTGCATTTTTTATCGCAAATTTGTCCTATACTAAGTAGATTAAATCCTAAATTCTCTACGTGACTTACATCATGAATGGTGAGAGAGTTATGAGTGATTGCACCTTTTCTGACGATCTTGCTTTTCGTGTTTCCACCGAATACTACATTACCTCCGTCTATAGTCTTGTAGGATGAGAAAAGATCTTTATTGCCCGTCATGTGTCTTGAGCAACCACTATCCTTAATCTATTCATCAGGTTCTAACTTGACTTTTAGACGTACCTATAATCACAAGGTAACTCAAGCATTTGGTCCCCCAATATATCGTGGTTCCATTTGAGTTTATGTACGTTTGGTTGACCCAAGTACGAAAATGTTGGAAGGGAATTCCATTGGGTTGAACATAGGAGGTTGGAACTGATATTCTTGTTGTGTTTCATAGTCCCAACCAACTTGACGATAGGTACTTTTAGGATATATTTGTATTTGGGTTCCTATGAGGCATTTTAGGGTGTGTTTGGATTTTACTTCTTCCAAGCCCTTGCCCAAGTTTTAGGATTGGCGGTTGTTTGACACTCTTAGAGATGTTAAAGGAGGAATTTTTTGTTACTAATAAGGAGTAGTTTTTCTTTTCAATGTTATCTCTTAGGTTCTTGGAGTTTTCCAGTTTTGCTGTAGAGAGCTGATTCTGTTCGTTAGAACTAGTCGGTTCTCTTGTAGAGGGAACCGGCAATGCTGGTTCTACAGAGAGTATTTCCTTATTTTTAGGGTCTAATTTTTTTGGTTTCATGTTTCTAGTAGAAGCTATGTCATCTGTATATCCTATTCCATGTTTATTTTTAGATGGTTTTTGCATATCAAGCATTTCTTACAAAGATGAACTACTATTTTCAAAGCCAGTAAGTTTTAAAGTTAGTGTTTAGATTGAAGGTTGACACACAAATCACATTCAAGGCTAATCTCCTTGTTTCTTTCTAGTTGTTCTACTTTTGTTTTAAGTTCACAAGCCTCCTTTTTTAGTACTTCATTTTTTGCCTTTAGTTGTTTGTTTTTGTTGATAATCCTAAGACTAATTTTGCATAGTTTATCATACTCATTTTGCCATGACTCATTATCTAAAGATGAACTACTATAGTAAGGAGTGTCGAATAATACCTCATTGTTGTCAAGTGCCATGAGACATATTTCTTCCTTCTTGGAATCATCTTCACTATCGCTCCAACACCCGACAACAAACGCCTTTTGATCACTGAAGGAGTGTTTGGGACAATCACTAATGAAGTGATTTGGATCTCCACACTTGAAACATCTTCGATCATCCTTCTCCTTTTTGTCTTCTTTTACTTTCCGAAAGTTCTTTTTGTCGTCATGAGGTTGACGAACAAACTTGCCTCTTCTTCTAAAGAATTTTTTGAAATCTCTTACCGCCATGGCGTATTCTTCATCATTGCTATCCGAAGAGGTTGCTTCTTCTTCACTTAGGACTTTTCTTGCTTTGAGAGCAAGTGATTTGTACTTTTCTTTCTTGTTCTTAGAGATCTCCAAGTCCTTTTCAAGTACTACCTCATAACTTTTAGATTGCTAATAAGCTCGTCTAAAGGTAGTGTTGATAAGTCCTTGGATTCTTCTATTGCCGTAACCTTTGGACGCCATTTAGTGGGAAGAGCCCTCAATAATTTCCTAACATGATTACGACTTGAAAAAAATTCATCAAGTGCTTTTAGTGATGTAATAATTGTATTAAATCTAGCAAAAGCACAATCAATGGTTTCATCATCCGAGATAATGAATTCTTTATATTTTTGAACAAATAGGTCTTTTTTGGTTATCCTTAACTTGTTTGTTACCTTGATGGGTAATTATTAAAGATTTCCAAATATCTTGAGCCGTATCGCACATGAAAATTCTTTTATATTCCTTTCTAGGCAAAGCATTGTATATAAAACCATTTTTGCTTCATTATTTTTGGAAATCATTTTTTTATGATTTTCATAAAATTTTTCATAAGTGATGATTACATCCTTACCATATTTATCTTTGATGGTAGGTTTGTACTTACCATAAACTATAATATACCAAAGATCAATATCTTTAGACTTCACATAAGTTTCAAAACGGGTTTTTCCAATATATAAAACAATTAGCCTTAAAGAGAGGTGGTCGTTGCATAGATTTACCTTCTTTGTAGTTTTCCAAATCCATAATCATTTTAAAGTTTTAAAATACAATATATTTTAAAAAACTTTGGTAACCTTGCTCTTGATACTAATTGTTTATATTTCCCCCCCCCTATTTTTTTTTTTTTTTTTTTTTTTTTTTAATTTTGTGGTTTTTGGGGTGTGTGTGTGGGGGGGGGGTTTTTATTGTGTGTTGTTGTGGGGGGGGGTGTTGAATAGTTTTTAAGTACGTTTTCAAAATTTTGTTAAGATCTTATGTGAATTTTGCACAATATTGATGTTTGATGAATGGGAAATAAAGAAAGTAAAAGTAAGAGTTAGAAAGATTTAACCAAGACACAAGTATTTATAGTGGTTCGGCTACAAGGACACCTTCCTTGCCCTACTCCACTCCCCGAGTCACCTGCTCGAGAGTTTGTAAACTCTAGTCACCAATCTTCTTTAACCGACGGAGAAGCCTCACAACGTTGCTTACACCTTTTAACGGTACAAAGCTAAATACCGGATTCTTCACACGGTAGAATCAACCCAATCAACACTACACTCAATTTACAATGATGATGAATACAACTACAACTACTAAATGATGTACAAGATTCAGCAATATGAACTTGAAGATGCTATTGAGATGCGAAACAAGATTCTTGGAACTTGATCGTCTCAAAGGGGTGTTTGGCAATTTCTTCTTTGGAGAGAATTACCTATAGAATGCTAAATAAAACTATGCAAGAATAGAGAGAATGATCATTAAATTAGAGGATTTCAAGTTTGAAAGAGGTGAGTGAAACATGAGAAGTGGCTTGGTATTTATAGCCAAAAATTCTACTGTTGGCCGGTTCTGCCGGTTCTGTTGCAGAACAGAACCGACCAGTATACATCAACAGAACCGGCGTACAGTAACAAAATCCGAATTTTGATTTGCAAAATCTTGAGAGATCATGTGTAATCTTGTAAGATTGCCCTAAGATATGCTGCAAATGATGATGTTATCCATGATGTAAATAATGGTTTGCATAATTTACTTGTTATTTAAAGTAATGCTAAAAATAGAAAAGTAATGTTTATGTGTTAATTTAAGTAGTTTACTCTCAAATAGATTTTACTAATTGTTATCAACAAAACATGAAAAGATCGTAAATAAAATAAATGTTTTTATCAGTTTATTTGTATTAACACATAGCTTCATTAAACGTTCTTGGATCCTCTTCTAAACTGTAACAATAAGAATATTGAGGTCCAATCTCATTTCTTGATCCCTAAACTATATATGGCAAAAAAATCAGATCCAAATGATTTAGCTACCCTTGCTCTATTACTCCTACGAGTTGTAGGAGTTTCACTTGGAGTTTCACCAATTTGGTCTTCATTTGAACTTGGCATCAGACTTTTAGGTATAGGTATTGAAGTGAATCGTTTTTCATCAAATGTTGCATCTCTTGACTCTATAACCGAATTAACAGATATATATTCATTAGGTTCTATTACATAGAATCTATATGCCTTGAAATTCTCAACATATCCAATAAAGATGTAATCAATACCTTTTTCACCCATAATTTTCCTTTTGGGTTTCGAGAGTCTTACAACAATCCTACAACCCTAAACTCATAAATATGACAAGTTAGGTCATTTTTTGTACCAAAGTTCATATGGGGTAACTTGTTCCTTTTATGAGGAACCCTATTTAATAAATAGCAAGTCGTTAACATGGTTTCACCCCAAAATCCTTCACTTAAACCTGAGTAAGATAACATGGAATTAACCATTTCTTTAAGAGCTCTATTTTTCCTTTCAGACACACCATTTTGTTGTGGTGTATAAGGAGCCGTAGTCTCATGTATGATTCTTACGTATTAGAAATAAATAGGACTATAATATTCACCACCTCTATCCGTGCGTAAAGTTTTAATTAAATCATTTTATTGCAACTCGACCTCAGTTTTATAGATTTTAAATTTATCTAAGGCTTCATCTTTAGCATGGCATACATAAACATAACAAAATCTAAATGCATCATCTATAAAGGTGACTACATACTTCTTATTCCCTAAGGAAGGAGTGATATGAAAATCACATAGATCACTATGTATTAATTTTAAAACATTAGAATCTCGTTTTATATCTTTGAAAGGTTGTCTAGTAATTTTAGTTAGCATGCAAGTGTTACATTTCTCTAAGGTAATATCAAATTCTAGAATTAAATTATCCTTAGACATAGCAAGCATACCTTTATAGTGAACATGCCCTAAACGTGCATGCCACATAGAAGAATCAACATCTTTAGAACTAATCATGCAAACACTACTAAAATTATTAGGAACTTTATTGAGATTTAACATAAACATGTCATTATTATAGTAACCGAAACCAACAAATACACCATGTCTTGATAAAATATAGTTATCAGATTCATACACTTTTTTATAACCACACTTATTTAACATGGGACCGGACATAAGGTTTTTCCTAAGCCCCGGTACATACACAACATTAACTAAAGTAATAGTTTTTCCAGAACTGAATTCTAAAACAACATTTCCATGACCAAGTATTGGTTTGGTTGACTCGCCGCCCATATGAAGAATGGATCCATCTTACACCGGATGAAAAGTATTAAACCAACAATGATCCGTACATGCATGACAAGTTGCACCCGAGTCAATCCACCAAGTAAATTACATCATCCTGTACATAACATATTTCAGAAATATGTGATACATAATGATTAAAAAGAATTACATCAAAGTCAAAATTCAGACCTTATGATAAATTAGGGTCCTTAGATTCTTGTCTCAAACCAGAAGTGTTTCCACCATTGTTCTTTTTAACACGACAATCCCTTTTGAAGTAACAAGTTTTGCCACACTTCCAACAAGTCAATTTAGATTTTTTGTTGGACCCATCGTTCTTACCATCATTCTTCCTTCTTTCCCTTGGAATTCTGGTTGTTACTCTTGTTCTTACCATCTTCAATCATGTTGACCGAAGATGAACCAGCAATTTCCTTACCCTTGCCTTTGCCATTTTCTTCCGCCCTTAGAGATTCCTCTATGCAAAAGTAACTTCCAAGTTGTACCAGTGACAACTCATCCTTGTGGTGTTTAAAGTGCGTTTGAAATCCTTCCCTGAGGGTGGAAGTTTGTTTATGATGCTAGACACATAAATGGATTCATTCATATTCAAACCGTGTTGTGTAAACTGTCCCAAAATTCGAAGGAGTTTACGATATTGTTCCATCACAAACCTTGAATCAATCATCTTGTAATTATTAAAATTACTAAAAAGAAACTTCTTACTAGAAGCATCTTATGCCATGTATTTTTATTCAAGTTGGTCTCATAACTCCTTTGCCGAACTCACGTTTTGGTATATGTCAAATAAGGCATCCGACATACCGTTCAAGATGTGTCCACGACAGATGTAATCGTCATTCTCCCACTTGCATCATTTCCTTGTCTGTTCCAGCATCTCATTCTCCACAAACTCAGGCATAGGGGTACTCAACACGTATGAAACTTTCAACGTGGTGAGAAGAAAGTGCATCTTCTTCTGCCAACGCCTGAAATTATTTCCCTCAAACTTATATAACTTTCCAAACTTTGCATTCATATCCTTAACTGTGTCTCTCATGATTAAAACCAAGAAATACTTTAATCTTTGTAGGAATTTTTATTTGGTGTGTGAATGTTTTATAATCTGGATATCAATCTGAATCGTGTGATCACTTTCAGATTAAAGTATATCGACCCTGTATGCCTCGGGTTCACGAAATCCTTAATCGGATAACACAGATTGGCAATTAAAATCTAAGGCACGAGAAATCAATCAGAAAACGTTAGAGTATTATGTGTTATTCTATATCATAAAATGAGACCAAAACTAGTTATAAGCAACCACAAAAAGTCAGTTATTTTCGGTTATATAGCAGTTATTTTCTGTTATATACCAACCATTGTGTTGGTTGGTAAAACTGGCAACTGCTCTCAGATCCCTTTTACTGCAGACCTATTACCGCAAGTATTAGTCTAAAATAGACCTTTTTATACTCTAAAAAAACCAAACCTGCAATTCCTGCAGACCTACTACTGTGGGTATTTGTCTATAATGGACCCTTTTATACTCTACAAGAGACTCATTTCCTGCACTTGACCTCTGCGTTTTTGCCCTGATAGAGACATATCATCTCATAACGAGTGTGCACTCCACACTTCCCTAACTCTTAACCAAGAATGATATGAATCTCATTGATCTCTAGTAAATCGCAATTACCTACAATAGTTGATAACACTAAAATTACCAAGATAATTTTGTAACTTAATCCATCAACCATTCATCTTTTAGCAAACGAGTATTCCCAGTAGGAGAATTAATTTGTTTATAGTCATTATGCAAAAACCTTACATAAGATCGTAATTAAGAAAGAAAAAATAGAACGATTTAGCAAATGTGTTTTGAATTCATTAGCTATAATCTAATTCACTGTTGTTTAGATTATTTTTCAGGTCATTTTGACATTAGTTTTATAAATAATAGAACATAGATTGAGTTGCAAAAAGTTTTAAAAAAATACATCATATTAGTAAAAGATATAATTATTCCAATGGTCATAATCATGGTTTAAAAGGCGCGTCATGATGTCGCTAAGGCCTCGCAAAGGCGCGAGGCATGACCTCCACGCTACGCAATAGACCACGGCTTATGCTTAAGGCTTGACATGCGATGAGAAGTGGAAAAACGTGATAAAGTGCGATAAATTGTGATGCGTGGAGGCTTTTTTGAATTCAACTTCGATAAAAATCGTTCGTTTATTATAAAAACAAGCGTAGTTGCCCGCGCGTTGCTGCGGGGCGGTGTTTATTTTATCATAGATTTTTATGAGATTTGGGTAAATATGTGTTATGCATGACTGCCCGCGCGTTGATGCGAGGTGTTAATTTTTTTTTCTTTTTTGTATTTTGTGCGACTTTTTTTTCCTGTCTTATGTTTAACAGTTTTTTTTATATGGGCTTATGTGTTGGGCGTCATGTCGTGGGTATTTTTTGATCTGAATAAATCAATACTTTTGTAAAAAAATTTCTTATTTTGTGCTGAGCAATTTTTTATTTTATTTTTTATTTTGTGCTATAGTTTCTTTTTTTTATATGGGCTTATGTGTTTGGTCTCATGTGTTTAGTCTCATGTCGTGGATATTTTTTGATATGAATAAATAAGTACTTTTGTAATTTTGTTTCCTATTTTGTGCCGAGCAATTTTTTTTCAAGTTGCCTAGTTAAAGAAAAAGAAAAACAAAAAAAAAAGTCAAATGGGCTGGCCCAAAGTGAGAGCCCAATGGGCCGGTACTATAGCAACTACGTAAAAAAAAGTCAAATGGGCCGGCCCAAAGTGGGAGCCCAATGGGCCGGTACTGTAGCAACTACGTCAAAACGACGTAGTTTTATTCCAAATATAGTATATATCAAGCATGATTACCCGCGCGTTGCTGCGGGTCGTTAATTTTTTTCGCGTAGGTGCGAGGCATTATTATTTTTTATTTTTTTTATTTTGTGTGGTTTTATTTTTTCGTCCTCATGTTTAATAGTTTGTTTTTTTTTCTTATATGGGCTTATGTGTGGGGCTTATGTTTAAAGGTTTCTTTTTTTGGCTATACGGGTTTTTTTTTTAATATAATTTTATGGGAACATGGCGTTTTTTTATTGTATTCTGTGTGGGTTTATTTTTTCGGTCTCATGTTACTACAATAGTGCGGGTTAACACTTTCACACACGTTTAAAATTTTATTTTATCTTTCAACTATTTTTTCTTGTGCGGAAAGCTCACATTCATCTTTCGCATCTCTAGTTTAAACTAGTCACAGTCTTATATTAATATGGACTTATGTGACTGCTATCTCATGTACGCGGGTATTTTTTTTCAATCTTAATAAATCTATATTTTTGTACAACACTGTCTTTTCTTTCTTTATTTCTTGTGTCGACAGCAGGACTATTTATTTACACATATGAGCCCACACACAAAAAACGCCAACACAGAGTTTGGCCCAAAATTGGCGGAACACCAACAGGGCCTCACTGATAGCGTGATCGGAACAAAACTACGCGTTTTTATTCTACGCGAGACCACTATTTTTCTTCTACAATTTGTGCGAGGATTTTATTTTACTCACTCACATGTTTACAATAGTTTTGTTTTCATTTACTCGTATACAATGGCTTTATAGTGGAGCTTACTGTACTTAAGGCTTTCATTATCACTCTGAGACACTCAAAACAAACACGCAGTTATTCTCTTTTTATCTTAAATAAATTACTTTTCAACACTGGGAAACACATGGGCTTATATGACGAATCGCGCATCTTACACTACACACGGCGCACTACACTAATATATTTTGAGTAACGCGTTTATTTTTATCGGCTGCATATTTAAACACAATGTGCGGTCATATATTTTCAGTACAAATTATTATTTATTACTTTTCTATTTTTACACATTTGTGAGGTTATTTTCGTCACCATGTTTAATAGTCATTACGCGTTTACTTTAGCAATGGGCTTAGTGAATACAGAACCACATGGTGACGACAGTATTTTCTTTATACTAATAAATCAATAACTTTACGTAGTCTTTTTTTTCTATTTATGCCAGAGCGTTTTACTTTTACTATTGCTTACCAAAAACAAAAACAACACTTGCCAAATGGGCCTCGGCCCAAATTAGAGCGAGCCCATTGGGCAGGCACTGTCATAGCACAGCTTGCCAACACAAACGCGCAGCGTACTTGTCACTCCAAACATACTAGTACACTAAATAGAATAAATGAAAATTATTACATATAAAGATAGTTTATTACTTTATTTTCTCACACATATGTATAACACTTTTCATGTACAACACATCAGTACACTTTACAAAAATACGATATAAATATATAAAATTTTATCTAAAACACTTTCAATATTCATTCGTGTCGCACTTTAAATCACGCTATAACACAAAACACCACAATCAACTCGACACAATGACCTTCAAAGAGCATTCGCAACTAGCGTCATGCCGCATCACGCCAACACGTCACACTCATTTGATACAACCTTGCGGTATAAATATCTACACGCGTACACAAAATGCTATACCAAAAATACAAGAAGGATGTTCAAACAGAGAATCTGAGATTAACTATTTTAAAAAGGTGATTTGCAAAACTACAACCCTCAACTTGTATAAAATCAAACATAACACAAATTTCAGCGAAGGCCGCTACAACAAATTTATCGCAGGACGTGTGCACATGGAGGCGCCGCTAAGAGTTATGTTTAAAGGTGATTGGAAAATTACCTCAACTTGTTTAAAATCAAACATAAAAATTTGAGGCCTGTAAAAATTTGAGGACGTGTGCATGGAGGGCCGTAATAGGAGGATGCGTCGACATGTTGGTCGACTGACTCCTTCGACCGATGCCCTTATGCTCTACTCTTCTAGGAAATATACTTTCTAAATTTTAACCCATGCTAATAATAATCTATAACAATATAATTATTCAAATGACACTATGGTTTTATGAAAGTATATGTTTAATTATGAGTAATAAAGAGCAAGTGTACACTATGGTAACTTTTCCCCAGCAAGTGAAGTTAAGACGTGATGAGAAGTCCTTTGTGGCCGGCAACAACGATTGCTATCTTATCTATATTTCATTTTTTCCATATGTTAAGCCTGTCTTTAAAGATGAAATACTTTACTCAATAAGTTTTTAGCATGTCAGATTTCAGATATAACAATATTGCCTAATCTAGTTATTTAAAATAAATACTAATCGTATTTATATTTGATTCTTAATTACGTGTTTTGATTTCTTTTTATAGAAATTATATGTAATTCTGTATGTTATAGTTCTATCATGTATGTATATAGTATGCATGCATTAGCCATGCATATGTACGTTTGTGCGTGTAATTGTATGCGCAACATCTTGACTCAATAAATTAAAGTGTGATAAAAATATCAAGTATTTAAATATCTATTATGTAACAGTAAGATATTTTTAAAAAGTGTAACAAGAATGTTGAAAACTTAATTAGGCTAAATGGGAGTGCATTATTAGGTTAACGTGACAAAATAAAACGTTGTTGTTATTCAATAAAAGTTAAAGTTGATGTTAATTTCATTAAACTCATCTAAATTCCAAACGTACACTATATTTTATTATACGCGAGGCATTATTATTTTTATTTTTTTTTATTTTGTGCGGTTTTATTTTTTCGGCCTCATGTTTAATAGTTTGTTTTTTTTCTTATATGAGCTTATGTGTGGGGCTTATGTTTAAAGATTTCTTTTTTGGAATACGTGTGTTTTTTTTAATATAATTTTATAGAAACCTGGGCTTTAAATGAGAATCGTGCGTTACTGCAGGGCGTTTTTTAATTGTATTGTGTGCGGGTTTATTTTTTCGGTCTCATGTTTAATAGTGCGGGTTAATTTTTGCGTTAAAATTTTATTTTTATTCTTTTTATTTTTTATTGTGCGGATTATTTTTTTCGGTCTAATGTTTAAAAGTTTGTTTTTTTTTTATCTTTGTCTTATGTGTTGGGGCCTCATGTCGCGGTATTTTTTTATCTGAGGTAAGTCAATATTTTTGTAGGTTTTTTTTTTTTTATGCCGAGGCGGTTTTTTACATTCCTAAAAAAAAAAAAAAAAAAAAAAAGAAAAAAAGCCCAATGGGCCGGCCCAATTGGGAGCCCTTGGGCGGGTTTGTTGCACCACGTGCCAAACTGCAGCGTTTTTAACTATATATAGTATATAGATTATAATGTATAATATATGACCAACTATGAGAAATTGATAACTAGCTTTTGATGACTTAGGGTGACTTCGGGTTGTACCCACACAGTCAAAACCAAACCATTGAATCGAATAAAATAAAAATGAATTTTTTAACTGAACTGAATCTAAATATGGTTTTTGGTTTAGATATGATTTTGGCGAAAATAAAACCGAAAACCAGACCGGAGTTTTAATTTTTTTTTTTGAACAACAGCTTTATTAAACGACTAGCAAGGAGCTAGAATTAGACAATTACAAGATACGGGTTTTTGAGCCAATCGATCCATTTGAACGAGGCTTTACATCTAAAACTTACACCCAATATAAGAATTTAGAAACAATCTGTTGATCAAAAATCTCGCCTCGTGTAAAGCGTATCTTCTCGAAAGAATCTTGTCTACGGGGACCATCCAAACCGGACACCATAAACAATAGAAGATGCCTTCGAACACTGCTTTGAGATTTGCCTGAAGCCTAAGAGATACCAACCAAGTGTACCATTCCTCATAAGAAGAAACATCAACGTAAAGCCAACTGTCTAACCAAATTACATTGGAAAAAAATATGACAAGAAGATTCCGCACCACTGTTACAAATAGGGCAAACTATCGAGTCAATTTCAATACCGCGACGAGATATATTCATTCTAGTGGGCAGGCCATCCATTTTTATTTTCCAAGCCATGATGTTCACCTTAAGAGGCACAGATTTAACCCATCTTGTAGCCGAGTGAATAACAGGAAAACAATTAGCATCAATTACTTGCCGAATAGACTTCACCGAAAACTCCCCTGAATTTTCAAGCGACCAAACGTACCTGTCAACAGCAGATTAGAGGGTAATCGTGCTAACCAACCTGGAGAGATTGTCGAGTTGAAATTCTTCCATACCACTTCTCTGATTTCGACGAAAGGAGTTAACTAAACTGTAATCAATCAGTTTCGTGTGAATAGTTACATTCTGATGCCTCTCTAACGCGTACAGACGAGGGAATACATCTTTCAGAACGCCTTCATTATGCCATTTATCTTTCCAAAAACTAGTATTGTCTCCATTTCCTATCTTGATCCGAATATAATCAAATATGTTGACACCTTGATTCTGTAACTTCTTCACTTCCTGCACAATAGAGGTCCACGTAGATCGAAAACCCCTTCTCACATCAGTGATCAAACCCCCCTCAGGACCATGAATGGCCTTAATCACTCTAGACCATAACAAAGATTTATGTGCAAAAAATCGCCAAACCCATTTGCACATTAAGCCTCTATTAAGCGCATAAAGACTGGAAACCCCCAAACCCCCTCTTTCTTTAGCTGTGAGAACCTTGTTCCAATTCACCCATGATGCTTTTTTACTTCTAGGATCGTGACCATGGAAAAAATGACTCCGAATGGATTCCAGCAAATGGAGAACACTCGAAGGGACTTTATATATAGACATATGGAAGATCGGCGTCGATCCTAACACCGATTTAAGAAGAGTAAATCGACCACCAATAGATAACGTTTTTAACTTCCAATTCGACAAACGGGACTTGATTTTAACAATGACCTCTTTCCAAGCGTGCACTCTAGACATATTTTCACCAACTTTCGTACCTAAATAAAGGAAAGGAGTATTGAGAACAAGGCACCCAAGTTTAGAAGCCGCACTCTTAATTCTGTCAGCGTCCACGTGAATACCCATAATCTTGCTTTTGCACAAATTTATCCGAAGACCAGAGACACGATAAAAGCATTCCATCACATGAACAAGGGTGTCAATATTAGAATCATTCCATTGCCCAAGAAATATTGCATCATCCGCATAGAATAGATGTGAAATATTTAGCGATGAGCTAAGCTTAATACCAGTAAACATGCCCACGTCCACCACACGTTGAAACGATATATGTAAGCTTTCCATTACAAGGATAAATAAAAAAGGGGATAGCGGATCACCTTGCTTTAGACCTTTGTAGAATTGGAATTCCTCCGTAGGACTCCCATTGACAAGAATTGAGCCTTTAGACGAATTAAGGCAGTTTTGAATCCATCCTCTCCATTTGATACCAAAACCAAATTTTACCAATATATCATCCAAGAAATCCCATCGAACCGAATCGTATGCTTTCTCAAAGTCGACTTTGAAAATAAGGGATTGTTTTTTCCTCCTACGACACCATTGCATAATCTCATTAAGGATAAATGGACCGTCAAGGATTTGTCTCTCCGATATGAAAGCCGATTGAACCTCATTTACAATATCCCCAAGAACACCAACAAGACGATTAGTCAAAATTTTGGCGATAATCTTATATATACTCCCAATCAAGCTAATAGGGCGAAAATCCTTAACCATGTTGGCATCGGGATTCTTTGGGATCAAAGCAATAAACGTCGAATTACATCCCTTCGGGATTTCACCACATGTGAAAAAATACTTAATCGCCTCAAAAACATCGTTTTCAATAGTCGACCAAAAGTGTCGATAAAATCCAAATGTGAAACCATCTGGACCCGGTGATTTGTCTGTTCCGCAATCCCACACCGCCCTTTTGACCTCTTCTTTAGAAACCATACACTCAAGGTCTTTCTGCTGATCAGTCGAAAGTGAATTCGGAAAAGGCATATCAATATGAGCATTCTGATCCGGAGGCTTATCAAACCTGTTTCGAAAGTGCTGAAAGAATTCCTGTTTCACAGCCTTCGGATTATCAGTCCACGTTCCATTTATCATTATACCCCGAATATTCAATTGGCTACGTTTCTTGTTAAGCATGCCATGAAAAAACTTCGTATTCTCATCTCCTTCTACATACCATTTGATCTTAGCCTTTTGAGCTACTTCCGAAGCTTGGGCCTTATTCACTTGCTGTAATTTACCAAGAATCTCCAAACGGTTGTTAACAATCTCGTCCGATCCATTACCTTTATCAATCAATTCATCCAAGATCCGTAGTTCTTCCTTGAAATTAGTAACAGAACCTTTGGAATTGTTTCTGTAATCTGCATACCAAGCTCGGATTTTCACCTTGAGGAACTTCAACTTACCACACAAGTTACGCATAGCATTTGAATCATCCCCAGGAGCATCTTTCCAAGAATCTGTAACAAATTTATCAAAACCATCCACATCAAACCAAAAGTGAAAAAACCGAAACGGAGTCGGGCCATAATCAAAAGATGCTTCACGAAGTAAAATAGGGCGATGATCCGAGAGAAATCTATCCAGAGTAATAGCACTTATATTAGGACATGTGTTTAACAAATTTTCCGAAACGAGAAACCTATCCAACTTGCTCATTTTAGAAGCGGATTTGTGGCACCAAGTATATGCACTTCCACCAAGAGGAACCTCTTCAAGACCTGCGTTAATAATAAAATTATTAAAAATATCCGCACCATGAGCATTGAAATTCGATCCAAATCTGTCCGATTTGTATCTAACTTCGTTAAAATCTCCCATCATCACAACCTCACCGGCCCATTGGTTCGATACATGAGAAAGATAATCCCATAATAGCCGTTTATCTCTAACATCATGTGGCGCATATACCACAACAATAAGGATATCCATCCCCGATTTAATCCACACACCACGAACAATGACAAAATAATCCGACACAGTAACACTGTCCTTACGAAACGAATTTGGGTCCCAAATACAAAGAATCCCTCCAGAATTACCAATAGAGTCACTATGAACGTAATCAAAGTTTACATTACCCCAACAGAGTCTCACACTAAGTAAATCAATAGACTCCATCTTAGTTTCTTGTAACCCCACGAAACTCACTTTATTCTTATTACACAACTCCTTTACCCAATCTTTTTTAGCCTTTTGGGCGAGGCCTTGAACATTTAAAGACAGAAAATTCATCTATTAACCCCGTACCCTCCTTGTGATTCAATTATTTTGGTAATATCATTCGCACACCCATCCATATTATACCCCATTGTTATACCCACCTTCACAATTTCCTCCATGACACTTAAGATAGATCCACCAGTACGTGGTATTTCAGACATCTTGAATTTCCTTGAACCTGTAGAATTAGTTTTAGCACCATCACTATTCCTGTTATCTTCACGTTCAACCTGATGCACAGACTCATTATCACCATTTAACTGATTATCACTTATATTCTGGACCTGATCATCCTTTGACTTTGAACCATTCTTTTCCACACTAGGAGTAAAACCGGGAGGATATTTGAGGCTAGGATTCTCATCATTGACCTCCCGAATTACATCAGATTTAACTTTGTTTTTATTTAGAATTGAGTATAAACCAAAAGGATCCTCCGACTGCCTCTCTTTCATGCCATCAGAATTCTCAAAAATTGTTTCAGGCACCTCAGAAGCACCATTATCCTCTCCATCAATATGTAAACCAAGATCCGACTGTTCACTGCTGATGAATTCCTGTTCAGAATGATCATCATCCTCTTCGTCTTCGGAGAACTCGGGTATCCAGCCGGTAGCTTCTTTAGCTCGAATCCAATGCACTTTACCTTTGAAAACAATTTTAAAGTTTTCACATATGTTGGAACATATCTTCGTGTGAATGCATATCCTCTTTGAATGAAAACTCATCTCGTCATGGTCATCAACATCCAATAGTTCACCCCACTTTGTAGCTATCTTTTTAAACGTTTTTCCTGACCAAAACTTAAAAGGGATTCCTTCAACATCCACCCAAGCAATTCTACCCTCAGGAGTGAAGTCATGAGACGCTTGACGTAACACCGAAAACCAAGACCCCACGCCTACATTGTCCCGAAATAGTTCTTTGGCCTTAGTGTTATCGAATTCAAGTAAAACCCATAATTCTCCCATATAACGAACAAATATGTTATCAAAACCTTCGTTACACAGAACCTTCTTAAGGTTTGATAGTGACCCAACATCTTTTACTCTACCAATCAAGGAATTAGATAAATCCTTGGAATTCAGACAATCTTCTTCCAGAACAATGACAGGAGAAGAATCCGTCTCCTTTACCATATTAGTTCCTTTCAATACGTTAACAAAAGAGTTTCTAGAATCAAAAGTACCTGCCTCTTTGCTAGGATCATAAAAAGTATTCTTACGACCCTCGTGTTTCTTCTGATTAGCAGTCTTGTATTTGTTCCCATTCTTCTGATCCCGATTGAACCTTGCAATATTGGCATGGAGTTTGCAACGATTCAACCAAATCGTACATAAATTATTAACCAATCTCTCCACATTGAACACATTTATGAAGCGAACAAACCCAAATCGCTTGCCGTCTTTCAATCTCTTCATAGGAATAAAAGAGTCCACAACGTGTCCATATTGTTTACAAGAATGAAACAGGTCCTTGGCTGAGACAGAATCCGGAAAATTCGAAACAAAAATCGATGTTGATATCTTAGCAACATCGTCCTCCTTCGATCTAAAGCTCCCCATAAAATTTTATTTTTATTTTTTTTGGATTGAAGGGAGGTCTATAACCAACGATTACAAGTGACAATCAATGGAGGTAAAATCTGGGGATAAATGGTGGCAAGGAATGATTGGAAACAGAAATGGATCGATTTGGGGAGATAACTCAGATCTAAATAACTAAACCCTAGATGAGAATCCCGCCTAACACGCTCGATATGAGAGTAATCAATCAATGATTAATCTTAATTTCAGGGGTTATAACAGGATTCAAACAAAAGGGAAGAAGGAATTCAGATCTACAGATGAATTTAAAACACCAGATGAATTTAAAACACCAGGTGAATTTGACAAGTATCAATTGGATAATGGCTAGTGTTAGTCGGCCCAAGTCTGATTGAGGGCTTGAGCTTAGTAATATATCCTCTAATAACAATAATATCTCACTGACAACTTCCATTACTCTCTTTAAAATACACATTT
This sequence comes from Tanacetum coccineum, assembly GCA_026074375.1. Taxonomy (NCBI): domain Eukaryota; kingdom Viridiplantae; phylum Streptophyta; class Magnoliopsida; order Asterales; family Asteraceae; genus Tanacetum; species Tanacetum coccineum. The sequence goes on from BQNB010085662.1 coordinate 23,822, forward strand.
GGATGTTATCTCTCAATTCTAAGACAAGAGGTCAGTTTGCCGTATACCATTGAAGTTTAGTCAAAAATGAATTTCTTCAAATTAGAATTGTGTCGAGTCTAAACACCTAAAAAAAACTACTATAATTATGAGAAGTGTCCACTTCAGAGGTTGAAAAATAGTGGTTCATGTAAAGGCATTTGCTAAGGATGTTTATACGTGAATGTCGGAATAAACATGGTTGTTGACTTGGATATTTATTTGCGAGTATGTTGGAGAAATATAGACAAATACCGAGTTATTGGAACGAATGGAACAAAACAAGGATGAAAAGCATACATACCTTGTCCTTGTGTGGATGCTGATTGGAGCTCCAAAGGTTTCTTAAAGGACAAAGATGCCCTTTGGATGCCGCATCTTTTGGTAATATTGCGCGCTTCATTGACCGTATGTAGCATTCTTTTTTTGCATTTTACAAGTTTGAATTATTTGCAAATTTTGAACTTACATTTAACAAAATTAACAAAATACCACTTAGTAAGAAGACAGAAAAGGGAAAAAAGGCAAGTGACTTCAATAACAGGAGTTTTCTTTGGATAAATGATAGCAAGAAATATATTTTTTTAGATACTTAAATAAGGTGTAATGGATTCAGCTCACGATACAAACATTTTTTTTATATTTCTCAAATTTGCTTAGATCTTCGTTGCATTCTTTAGGCAGTGTTCTCAAGTTTGTATTAGAGAAGAAAGTGAAGCAAGTTGAAGAAACTAAAAAGATATCATGTTCTCAAGTATTTTAGAAGAATGGAAGTGAAGAAAACTTAAGATAGAGGGAGTAATGTTTTTGAGTTTTAATGGTTAAACATTGCAGCCCATATTTGGGGTGCAACCTGATGAAAGCGAAAAAGACAAAAACCAAAAGAGCTTAATGAAAAAATAGCCCTTTGTATAGTAGATATCTATTATTGAGTTAAAGGCTATAATAGTAATTCCACTGATATCAAAAATATTAATATAACAACCTACTTTCGGTTACTTCCTTTTGTTATAAACTGTGGAACATGAAAAAATATGTTAGCCTTCTTTCCACCCTTCCCTCTTTCATTACATTACTCTACTTTGCTTTTCTTTCCTTTCTTTAAAAAAGGTGAAGAACACAGGATTTATATTTTCCTTTAGCTCCCTTTTCTTTGCAAGCATTTTTCTAGTTGCCCTTGCCCTTTTGTCTTTTTGCGTTTATGCTTGTGTTCTCGTTGTCTCGTTAGCGCTTTATCTATTCTTTATATTGTTCTCAGTTAAATGTTAGATAATGATTGTTTGTAGTGTTTAAATCGTTTTGTATAGCCGGTTAAAAAGTTATTTTAGGTCGTTGATGATTATTTAAATGTTTTTAAGCTGATTTTTGTGTATAAGGTTAATTGAATCGTGTTTTTTGAGGATGTGGATCATGATTATTTGCTTATTGTTATTTCTGAATTGTGTTTCTTTTATAATTAAATTTGATATGTATGCAATAAATAAGCCAAGAGAAGTCACGTGCAACACACATTGGAATAACAAACTATCAAAAAAGGGCTGAAAAGTCTGTTACTTGTGTACCCATATCTTGAACTTGGGTACCCATATCGTATTAAGCAACTCATTTTCTAGGTCAAAATCTCTAGGAAATAAAGCGTCATCAGAATGGAAAAGTTGAAGTAGATTCTTCAATCCATCTTTTTCATGTGGAAGAAACATATGCATTGAGAATTTGTTCGATCGGTGTTCACTTTATATGGAAATTTGATCATTTTGTAGCCCTTAAAGGAACCATAATTGAACCTTCTAGAATTTCTCATAAAGGGGACTGAAATTGTAACATTTCATATTTTCAGGTCATTTACAACTTCATATAATTCACTAATTATTTTTTTTATTTATTTATTTTTTTCCTATAAAACCGCCATCTTCCGCCTAATAAGATTCAAATAAACAAAATAGTGGGGTCATACTCAAATAAAATATGAGACTTATTACTTTTTTCTCTCTCACAAATGTCAACATGAGAAGAACTTGAGAGAGTTCAACATTAGGTGATCCCAATCCTTGTTTTGTAAACAACAAAAATGAGTTTTTTTTTCTCTAATGAACTCTATTAATGGTTGGTAGGTAAGAGTTGAGGATGAGAAAAGGGCCTGGCGTGAAACGCACATGAAATTAGCAAATTAACGAGACAGCACATGGTGGTTACTTAAAAGAAAGAAACGTGCATAAATTTTCAACCAAAAAATACAGTCGATGTACATATTTTGAGGAAAATAACCAAAAATAGAGTGCATAAATCACATGGGACCAAATTTGCGATTAACTTTGATAACATTTTTAATCAATAGTTTTGGATTAATATTATATAAGAGTGGCAACCGATATTAACTTCTTTGTTAATATTATATAATTAGACTAGTTTTAATGTTTGTACACACACGAGACTTATATATAAAAATGAATTAAGTTATAATTTCGTTATGACAATTTTAAATATATTAGTATATGTTTTTTTAAGATCTATTGTTTATATGTTTGATTATTTTGTTTTTCTACTTTGCTTCGCGTAAATTAATGTAAACTCGCTTGGATTCTTACTGTTCGAATTTTAAACTATTTTTACTCTTAATATTTTTAATCGGAATAGTTAATCTTAATTATTAATCAACAAACTAATTACATCAACCCGTGCACAAACGTAAGGCAGATAGTATAACGGGTAATAATATTTGAATAATTTTGTTTTGAAGTTAAATATTGTGACAATTCATAAAAACATGTTTTTGTAATGTTTACTATTTTTCTATATAATTATATTAACTTTTCAATACATAAATAGTTACAATACTAATGCATGCACAAGTTTTACATAATTTTTTCATTATGTGTTAATATCAATTGATCTTTTGAACATATTTTTTTTGCGCAAATGATTTGATTTTGTTTAACTAAAACTTTAATTATCCGGTTCTAGACATTATGTGTGTTTTGTAGCATATGACGACCTTAAAAAATATGTGTCGTTGTAATATGAATAACCCTGTCTATTTATTTTCATCTCACACTAACGTGTGAGGTAGTGTCTTTCATTTTAATATTTATACTCATGTTAATAATAATTTGCCCTGATTTTTAAACCTGTATACGGGCTAAACTTATAAAAAAGAATATCACGAGTTTAAATGCATATAGTTTAAAAATAATACTTTTTCCGGATATCATTACTTAATCTCAAAAAAATTAATAACATGAATCGTTTGTATATGTACAATCTTGCGTGTTCCTTACATGATACAGTAACTCATGTTTTTCTTTTTATATTTACTTTTTTGTGTAAATACATTAGTTATATATATATATATATATATATATATATAAGAATAACATATTGTTGTATTTTTTATAAAATATAAAAAAACAGATATTTAATAAGTTACTAAAAAACATAAAAACTAATAAGTATATTTTAATAAAATTTAACAACTAAAGTTTTACTAATTACCCTCTCACTTGTTATTTTATTTTTTTACAAAATTGACATATATGTTTCTGTAGCACATTTTATAAAGTAGACGGAAATTTAATATTTTGACCAAATTGAGATTCTATTTTGACTTTAATTAGCCAATCGTATTGCTTGATTTTATTAAGTGTTAAAATAGAACTAAATAATAACTCGTGCTTTAATTTTGATATTTATAATCACGTATATGCATATATATTGTGTTTTTTAAAACAACATATATGTTTAATTTTTTAGCACAATATATATGTTGTATTTTTATAAAATAAAGCATAGAGGGTAGAAAGTCTAAGGGTATTTTTTTTATTTTTTAAAGTTATTTAAAAACATGTAAACTTATAAGTTTACATTTAAGTCAATATAAGTTATTTAAAATTGAACAAATAAAGTTTATTAACTACCTTTTCTTTTTTCTAATGTTTTTATCACATTTTTGACACATATTTTTTGATAATTTTTTCATTCTACATGTTTTTTTCAATTTTGACCAATTAAAGCCAATTTTGAATTTTTATTAACCAATCAGATCGCATGATTTTGCTTACATGGCAAAATCAATCGTTCTAATTGATTCAAGTTTTATTCTATAAGATCAAATCTTATAGAAAACTCCAAAATGATGTATATATTTTATTATAAAAAAAATCTACTACTATCTTGGTTTCGGTTTCGAATCTATTTTCCAAAAAAATATGCACAATTTAAGAAATCTTAAAGCAAGATTATTACATTACTCAACAATCAAATATCATCATTCCATTAAACTTTTTTTTATTAGTTAAGAAGTGTACAATTATAAAGAAAACTGATGATTCTACAATCATATCATTTTTGGAAGAATTTTCTTTTTGATAAATCTAACCAAATTTACTCTTTTTTTCTGAAAAAACTAATATACACGAATTAATTTTGTTCTTTTACCACTTCTTTTATCTTCTTTGTAAAAATAAACTCACAAACCCATTGCAGAGAAATCCTAGTTGGGGCTATTAACAATATTAAAAATATTAAAAATGTAATGTGTTAAACTACGTTACGACTATTAACAAAAATAAGTAAAT
>BQNB010085663.1:0-28410 GCA_026074375.1 Tanacetum coccineum
CTACAATGGCTGGAGACGGCGTCACAGATACAACGTGACGCCATCACCACGGAGATCAAGACAACGTCACAAGATTCCATGGCGGCGTCAGAGCATACGACCCAGCCCATTATCTAGAATATTCTCTATTATTTAATAAATTCACTAAAAGACGAAAAATATAATTTTTCTCGAAACTTCTCTAAAGTGTTTATTATGAGTAAACGTTTTATTTTCAACTGTATAATGATTATTTGGAAGTGACTAATATGTACCAAATGGACTTGTCGAGGTATATTTATAATTAATAATTATAAATATTTATTATATTACTTATCTATTTACGCTAAATAGTATAAGTGTGTATTATCGAGGAATGAGATTGATATAATTGTGGAGTTAAGTCGTCAACCATCACACCACTAAATTGTTTTGGATAATTGTACAACGCGTCTAAACTCTATGCATTTGCTTGTGTGATTGAGATTGGATAGCTAAAGACTTGTTTGAGGTGAGTTCTCGTAGCCCTACTTTTTACTGGTTTTTTCGTTGGGGGAAAATGATACTCAAATTTGTTTTGAAATGTTTTGAATTGAACTGTGCGAAATGTGGTTTTGTTTTTGGGACAAGTTATGTGCTTATGACTATTATGTGAATATTATGTGATGCATGATTGTTTGGATCGGATGGGTACGCCTACCCAGCATTTGTGACATTATTAGATCGGATGGGTACGCCTACCTAGTATGTGTGTGATTATTGGAGCGGATGGGTACGCCTACCCAGGTTTGTGTGTGGTGCTGCCCTAATTTTAGTACTCCAGCTAGTAGGCCCTTTAGGTGCGTAAGTGACTGGTATGTGCTAAATTACACATACCTTTTATCTAATAAAACGACCCCAAATGACCAAAAACGGAAATAAAATGCCAAATATATGCTTGTTTTGTGTTATTTACTATGCAAGTATCGGATATTCACTAAAGGGCAAAAATAAAGCCAAAACGGATAAAACCTAGCACGGGAATGGAAAGAGCGTGAAAAGTCGTAGCCAAAGACGTGTGCATCTTAAATGGACCAACCCGGACCCGAGTTAATTCTTGCTTTCTTATTTGTTTTGATTCTAGTTTTGGCTTTTTGGATTAAGTTTGAATTATGGTCCCCTGTGTAGCATAAGAATAATGTAAGAGATTGTGGAAGTTAGTTACATAAGGACATCACTTAGTTTGTTCACGTTGAAGGTCTTCATAGCACTTAGATTTTATGCAATGTAGTTTTCTCAATTTGTATCTTTGTGTTAATGATTATCATTATGTGTCATTCCCGAGTTTCCGCATGTCGGGGTGTGAACAGATTGGTAATCAGAGCAAGGTTATAGAGAACAGGGTTGGTTTGGCCTAGACTATAACCAGAGATCCGACATTTAGATTGCGTATTAGGATCTATATCATGGTGTCCCCATTTTTGTGTGCCTTTTTGTGTTCATGGTTTGGTGCTTAGTTATGTCAGTCATTGAAATGAGTGGGCTCAATATTGACTATGAACGGAATGATGCAGAAATATATGTACGTAGCCAACGTAGTTATAAAAAGCGTATCACAACCCACTCATACTTGATAATGTTGTTCACATAAATTGATGTTGACATCGTAGGGTGGTGTTATGTGTATATTTGTATATATATAGTAAGATATTCTAATATATAACGAGCGAGTTCATCCCGGTTACCATATACGTTTCCCATGTTCTCTAGATTCTCCCTCGTATAGATACATGTTCGCCAAGGATGAGACCCGAAGTGTTAGCCGACTGCAGCCGAATCACTAGAAGGGGGGAACGGTGTTTTTTTGAAGTAGGTGGGTAAAGTGGAAGGGGTAGAAACGCTATGAAGGAAATGATAAGCGTGTATGATAGAAATTGTAATGGTCAAGGAAATAACATGTTTTAGGAGCTAATGGGGGTGAGAGGGAGTCAAGTGGGAATGTAAAGGGAGCAATGGGGTAGCACCCGACTTCGAAAGTCTCACGATCATGATTTGCCCAGCAATTTGGCATAACGTCATACACGCCATGTTGGCTTAGTTTAGTAACCAAGGGAATTTTGGAATCAAAATGGTAATGTGGTGTATAATTAAAGAACATATATGATAACGATGCGAAATATGTATAGTTGAATGGGCGAACTCGTGTATGTTGTTACATATATGAGTCTTTTTTAGCTTTGTAACCCTAAGGAATATGATGGTAAAGGAGTGTTGTAGTTCTTACCTGCGTATGGAATTGAGAAAATAGAGCTATTGTGCATGAATATGAGTTGGCTGTATATTGAGACCAAAAGTAAAATACACAGCTGGTTCATTTGTGGTAATGGCTTTTAACAGGGTGGAAACTCTCAGATTCGCACGCGAAGCGGAAAGTTGCAGGTATTGATGTCAATGGAGATGACTTTAAGTATATGATGAAACAAGAGTGAGTTATTAGTTCCTATGTCATGGTAGATGCCAAAGTATAATCTGAGAGTTGTTAGAATCACGCCATTGTCGTGGCCTTGGGCGCTATGGCAGCGTATACTAAATAGTTTTCATGATTGGCGAGCTATTTTCCCTCATTATGGTAACTCTGAGTATGGATGATTGAAGATAGGTGTATGTCTGTGCTCCACAGATCGGGGATGGTGGCAGCAACGGAGCCAAAGACTATACAAAAGGCTTGTGCAGATTTCTGGTGCACTAACTGAATGATGCAGTCAAGGAATGGATCAATTAAGAATGATTTGAAGAAGATGGGGTAATGGTAGGGGTAAACCATAGCAAGGGATAGGAGTAGAAGGGGTGATAATAAGAGGACTAGGACTGTAAATGCTTTTGCTACTACTATGAACCCTGTAGGAAGAGAGAAAAATGGTGATACTTGGCCCATTGTACCACCTGCACCTCCTACATGCACCCCGGTGGACTTGACGTGCACATGCTTCAAATACTGGTAAGCCCGCCGAGTTATTTGGCAAGGGATTGTAGAGGTGTGCCGAGGAATGTGAATCCTGTCAATGCTAGAAACCCAACTGTTAGGGCATGTTATGAGTGTGGACGTGGACCGACACATGACGAAGGCCAGCTTGTCGCTAGATTGAATAGGGTACGATGGCCCGGAAAGAAAATCGTTCAAATCTAGTGCTGCCTAATAACAGGGTTACCATGTATTAAGGATAACCAAGGAACCATGCTAGGGAGTGTAGGAGCATTCATGTTTGGGGAGCAGAGGGAAGATCGCCGAGTATTCGAACATTGTGACGTGTACGTTTACTTTCGAACACTACATATTGCCACTGGACATTATTTGACTCATGTGCCTGGTCTAAGTTTTTTGTTTCACACTACCTTCGATAACCTATTTGTGTATAGGCTTAGAGCCTAATGCATAAATTAGTTTACAAATGATTAGATTAGAGAATATGAAAACGTGCATCTAGTAGAAGATTGATAAGGTTAATAAAAGATTGCAAACTGGAAAGTCGATGTGTCATGGTAATTTGACACTGCCTTTGATACTTTTTTGGACATGGAGATATGGATGTGATTTATGGTAGATGGACTGGTGTCTAATTGTAAGGCTGGGATAATGTATCCATGGAAGGTAGTAAGGAACCACTACCGGATGCCAAGGTGCTTAGCGTAGTAGGAGAGATAGACCGAAATATAAACGGATTTGTTGATGAGTGCAAAGCTTTAGTGATAAGAAACCAGAAGAATTAAAGTGGTAGAGATTTTCCTGAGGTATTTCCCAGTATGATTCTAGTCTGGATTGACCGCCTATTCGGGAAATTGAGTTTCATATTGGTTTAACCCCCTGGAGCAACGCCGATAGTAAAGTCATCCTTATCATATGAGGCACCTTCTGAATGGCGGATGATGTTGGGAAACACAAGGAACCTCCAAGCAAGTGTCATTCGATCCAAGTTCGTCGCCATTGGAGAGCGCCGGAGTTGTTCGTAAAAGAAAAATGATGTTCTTTTTAGATGTACATTGAATAAAAGAATAGAACAAAGTTTGACTGTTAAGAAATCGTTATCCACAGTTCCGAGAATTAATATCTATTGAGCAACTGCAAGGGTCGCAGATTTTGTCAAAAGATAGATCTTAGGTCTGGATACCATCAGCTAAGAATGCACGAGGATAACATACCAAAGACTGCGTTTAGAACTAGTTACGGAAATTTTGAGTTCACTGTAATGCCCTTTGGTCTGACCAATGCACCAGCAATATTTATGGATTTGATGAATAGAGGTTATAGGCCGTATCTTGATAAGTTTGTGATAGTGTTTATAGACGATATCTTAATCTACTATAAGACTGCAAGAGTACATGTAAAAATTTAAGTTAGTCATGGAAAATACCAAAAAGGGGTAAAACTGTATGCTAAGTTTTCTAAGTGTGAATTCTGGCTAAGAGAATTGCAGTTTCTTAGACATGTGATAAATGGTAATAGAATTCATGTAGACCCTAGTAAGATTGAAGCTGTTAAAAATTGGAAAGCCCCTAGAACTCCGACTAAGGTTCGTTCATTCTAGATGGTTGGGGTATTATCTGTAGATTCAGTTGGAGAACGCTTTTCTAAGATAGCTAAGTCTCTTACTATCTTGACTTAAAAAAGAAAGACTTTCGATTGGGGTAAGGAACAGGAATTAACATTTCAGACTTAGGATTGGCTAGGTATTACCGTAGGTTCATTGAGAACTTTTCTAAGATAGCTAAGTCTCTTACTATCTTGACTCAAAAAAGTAAGACTTTCGATTGGGGTAAGGAACATGAATTGACATTTCAGACCTTGAAGGATAAGTTGTGTAATGCGCCTGTTCTAGCTCTCCCTGATGGACCAGAAGACTTTGTGGTATATTGTGATGTGTTTACGGTAATAAGACTAGGTGTATGTTAATGCAAAGAGGAAAGGTGATATCCTGTCGACCTAGGCAGTTGAAAATTCATAAGAAGAATTATACTACCCATGATTTAGAGCTGGGTGCAGTTGTGTTTGCACTTAAGATCTGGAGACATTATATGTATGGGACAAAGAGTGTCATCTATACGATCATACGAGTCTTTTAGCATATCTTTAGTCAAAAGAGTTAAATAAGCGACAGAATCGACGCTTGGATAAGTTGGTTTAGAGATATATGACTGTGAGTATCGCAGACAATCCTGGTAGGCGAATTATGGTGGTTGATGCCCTATAGTAGGAAGGAAAGAGTAAAGCCTAAGAAGTTGAGCTGATGAAATATGATCCTTTATCTAGTATTTAATGATAAGTTATGGGTGGCTCAGAAGGAGGCTGTGGATGAGTTTTTGCAGGATTGCAGAAAGGTTTGATAGAAGATAGAACAGAGAAGTGATGGGAACTTTGTACTACCTGGATCGAAATATGGGTACCTTTGAATGGTAAGGTGAGAACCTTATAATGTATGAAAGCCCTTAAGTGAAGTATTTGTACACCCAGGAGCTGATATCAGATGTACGTGATTAGAGAGATAGGTATTGGTGGCCCAGGAATGAAAAAGGATATAGGCTGAGTTATTTAGTAAATTTTTGACCTTGATATGGAAGGTTGAAGGTTAGCATCAAAAGCTCTGGCTTTGCTCCAGGCAACCTAAGATTCCCGGTATAAATGGAAGGGATAAGCCTTGGAATTTTGTAACTAAGTTGCCTAGGACTAGTAGTGGGCATGACACAATCTGGGTCATTATGGACCGATTGACTAAGTCTGCTCATTTTCTACCTATGCGTGAGGATTATAAATGGAAATGTGGCTAGCATGAATTGAATGAGAAGCGCAAGATATGGTGTTGGCCAATCTCGTATTATATCGAATCGTGATAGTTGTTTCCCATCAAGGTTTTGGTAGTCAATGCAAGAGGCATTAGGGACTCGTTTAGATATGAATACTACTTATCACCCCCAGACCGATGGTCAGAGTGAGCGTACTATTCAGACTTTGGAAGACATGCTTAGAGCGTGCGTCCTGGACTTTGAAGGAAGTTAGGATGTTCATCTTCCGTTGGTTGAGTTTTCGTATAACAATAGTTATCATGCTAGTGTGAGATGTACTCCGTTTGAGGCATGTATGATAGAAAGTGTCGTTCGCCAATTATGTGGGCTGAGGTTGGAGAAGGTCAGTTGATAAGACCTGAGTTAGTGCAAGAGACTATTAAGAAGGTCACACATATTAAGGATAGACATAAGGCTGCGCGTGATCGCCAGAAAAGTTATGCTGGAAAAGTATGAGGAAGCCACTAGAGTTTTAGTTGTAATGTGACTATGTCCTTCTCCAAGTATCGGCCTTGGAAAGGTGTGGTACGCTTTTGGGAAGAAAAGGGAGTTAGCACTGAGGATGTTGGACTGTTTAGATTGGTTTGAGAAGTAGAGCCCTATGGCCTAATCGAATGAGATTGTTGCCTGAATATTGAATGTGTTCATGACACGTTCCACGTGTCCGAACCTTAAAGAAGTGTTTTGGCGATCCATACACTGAAAGTGCCATTGCATGAGATTCGAGTAAATTGCTAATTGAATTTTGTGAAAGAGTCTGTAGAAAATTTGGAAAGAAGTTTAAGAAAGTTATAAAGCTAGTAGGATTGCCATCGTCAAGATCGGTGAATTCGAAACATGGTCTCTTAATTCACGTAGGAACGTGAAAACTAGATGAAAAATTGAAGTAACCTGCATTTGGTTTAGTAATGTTATTAGTAGTTGAACTTCGGGACGATATTTCTTAAAGGTGGGTAGAATGTAACCTTTTTGCCCCTTATTGAGTTCTGAAATATTTCATTAGTAGTCATTTGACTATTTGACTTTTGTCTGTTTATTCACAGATTTATTACCATGATTACGAGAATATAATTTTATGAGATATGTGATGAATTGTGGTTTATTGTGTTTAATAATCCCTTTTAGAAGGTATTATTGTGATATGTATATTCCGGGTGATTTGACCCGTGAATTTTGAGAAATGCTGAAAAACGAGTTTGACACGTCCGTTAATGTCCAAATTGAGTTTTTGAAGGGTGTAAAGTGAAAATATTGTCGTAGTGAAAACTCTAATTAAGTGGAAAAAGTATTTTTAAAAGTGAATAAAAATGCTAATTAGTCTTTGGGTAAATTTTAAGGGTTGAGTTTTATGAGGCTTTTAAGCGATTTCGATACAAAAGAAAGGACCCGACTAAGAAACTCCCATTAGGATGCCATGGCCGTCAAGTTAGTCAAAGGACAAGTAGGATTTTTAGCAAGCATGTGTCCCCCCCCAAAGGTGGGGTTGTACACATATATTCTATTTACTAGAAACTTTTGATCATATTCATTTCATTTATAAAAAAATAAAACAAACACAAGTGTGTGTACTTGTGGTTCGTCCGCCACCTAACCATCACAAAAACCACATAGTTTTTCTAACTTGATCAAGACGGAGTTACTACTCCAGATTGAATAAGAGTGTTCGGTTAATCAATAAACAACGATTGAGTTGTCCGGTACATGTAGTGAAATCTACAAAATTTGAAGATTTTCTTGAAGTTTTCAAAATTAAGATTTTGTTTTGTCCTTTTGATTATTTTTGATGCATAGATGTTAGTTGTACAAGTTGATCGCTATGAAAATCAATTTTTGGAAGCGAAACGGATAAAATAAGGGGTGTTTGGTTCGTGTACGATAAAAAGGAAAAGAGGGTTTTTGTAATTTTGATGTCGTGGTCATCATGGTTGAATAATATATGATTCTAGAATGCTTATTTTTTTATAGTAGCTTGTATAGCTTATTCGGGCTTATTTTTAAGCTATTTCTTAGCTTATTTGGGGCTTATATCCACGATCGATTTTGGTCAAAGAACACTAGGGTAAGTGGGGTATTATATTTTATTATGTTTTTTGGGGATTGTTTTTGGTGTTGTGGATTATTTTTGGAAGCATAATTATAGTAACCAAAATACGATACGTATCATTATTAGCTTAATTTAAAGCTTAATATATTATATTTTGGAGATTATGACTCACGTACCCAATAAGACTATTTGAGTCGCGACTTAATGGAGGATTAATTGTCTGGATTATTTTAACATATAAGTATATTAGCTTAAATATATAATAAAATAAATAGGACCTTTGTCTTGAACTTGATTATATTTTGGACTATAAATGTCCTAATGGACTCATGTTTGGGTCTTAAAGGCCAATAACGATATTTATGTAGTTATGAAAACTTTGTCGGACTTTTGAAAGTGAAAATGTATTTACGAAGTGATATTGAATGATATTTTGGAGGAAAAGTGTTGGTAAGTGTTAAAGATTGGATTTTGAATTGTTGTCGAAAGTGCGAATTTTGTGAAAAATTGTTGCAAAGAAGGTTGAACAACCTTGGAAAACGTTGTATAAACGTACTGTTCATGGTCAAAATTTCGTGAAAGTTTTATACTTAGAATTTTTATTAAAAACATGATATTTTGATTTTTAATAAAATTTATAAATTATTTTATTTATATTCTCTAAAAGACAAAAAATAATAATTTTTTCTCGAAACTCTCCCTAATGAGTTTATTATGAGTTAAGCTTTCATTTTCAACCGTATAATGGATTATTTTGAAGTTACAAGGTGTACTGAATGGACTGTGTCGAGATAGATTTATAATTAAATAATTATAAATATTATTAATAACTTATCTATTACGCTAAATAGTATAAGTTATGCTATTATCGAGGAATGTTATTGATCTGCATTGTGGAGTTAAGTCGTCAACCAACACACCACTAATTATTTTGGGTATTTGTACAACGCGTCCTAAACTCTAAATGCATCAAACGTGAAGATTGTTTTTGGATATTGGATGATTAAATGAGACATTACTATGATTAACTGGACTAGGTCGAGTGCTGGCCGTCTCGTTGCATTTATTTGGTGATGGGAAAGGGTAGACTAAAGACTTGCTTGAGGTGAGTTCACGTAGCCCCGACTTTTTTACTAGTTTTTTTTTTTTTTTTTTTATTTTTATGTTTTTGGTATAGTGTTTTTTTATTTTTTTTTTTTTGGATTTTTTTTAGTGAGAGAAGATTGAGGGGGATTGTGTGGTATGTTAGTATTTTGCTGTTGGGGAAAATGAAAACTCAAATGTGTTTTGAAATGTTTTGAATTGATCAGTGCGAAATGTAGATTTGTTTTTAGGACAAGTTATGTGCTTATGACTGCTTATGTGAATATTTTATGTGATGGCATGATTGTTTGGATCGATGGGTACGCTTACCGTAATGTAGTGAGATATTGGATTGAGATGGGTACGCCAACCTAGTAATTGAGTGATTATTAGAGCTGGGTACTCCTTACCCAGGTTTGTGTGTGGTCCTGCCCTAAATTTTAGTACTCCAACTGTAGGCCCTTTTAAGGTGCGTAAAGTGACATAAGGTAAATGATTAGCTTGATCAAAGGTTGTTGCATATATTCACATTCATATAACACTATTGTCATTTGTATGAAATATTGGCACGAGCTTTGGTTAAGGTAAACCTACGAGCTCACCAACATTAATGTTGACGTTTTTTTTCGAGTATCATTTTCTGGTGAAGTTAAAAGAAGAATATTTTGGTGATTGATAGCAGACTTTATAAGTATCTCGTGTGGAATTTCGTTTGAATCTTGCTTGCTTAATGTTTTGATTCTAGTTTTGTGATGTTTATGATTATGGTCCCTTCCCGTGCGGGGCATCATGAAATAATGTAATAGATTGTGGATATTTAGTTGCTATTGGGACATCACTTGAGTTTTGTTCAACGGTTTGGACTTCATAGCACTTGGAGTTTTGCAATTGTAGTTTTCTCTATTTGTTATCTGTGTTATGATTGTCAGTATGTTGTCATTCCCTATTTTCCGCCATTGTCATGGTGTACAAAGCAATGAGCTACAAGACACGTTTCGTCTTGACTTCTCTCATCGTCTTCACCGCATCGCCTCCAAGAGCCTCCGACAAAAGCTTTGATTCTTATATTTCGGTGGTTTTGGGACATTCTCTAATAAGATGATTCCAGACGCCATCGCCGCATCCACCTCTTATTTGGAACGTCTTTTGTGTTCCGAGGTTGCCTCACGAATCTACCTCTTCTTTTAAAGAACTTCTTGAAGTCTCTTACCGCCATGGCGTACTCTTCGTCTTCACTACCGGAAGTCGAACACTCTTCATCACTAGATTCTTTCTTAGCCTTTAAAGCAATAGATTTCCTTTCAACTTTTGCTTTGACTATTTCGGAATCTTTCTTGATGATCATTTCGTGAACTTTGAGGTTCCCGATAAGTTCATCAAGAGATAGTGACGTTAAGTCTTTCGACTCTTCAATCGCCGTGACCTTTGCTCTCCATTTAGGATGTAGAGCCCTAAGAAACTTCCTTACGTAGTTCTTACTAGAATAACCTTTATCAAGAGCTTTAAGACTAGTAATAATAGTATTAAATCTAGCAAAAGCACTATCTATAGATTCGTCTTCGAAAATAACGAATTGTTCATATTGTTGAACCAAAAGGTCGATCTTATTATCTTTGACTTGGCTATTACCTTGATGGGTGATTAACAAAGTTTTCCAAATTTCTTTTGCCGTGTTACACATGAAAATTCTTTCATATTCTTTTCTTGGCAAAGCATTGTAAATAACCATTTTGGCTTCATTATTTTTCGCAAGTCTCTTTTTGAGATCATCGGTTTGTTTTTCAAAAGGGATAACCTCATCTAATTTGGTTTTCGGATTTTGTACAATAGGTTGAAAATCACCGTTGGTAATAACATGCCAAAGATCTAGATCTTTTGATTTAACATATGTCTCGAATCTATTTTTCCAATAAATAAAACTATCACTTTCAAAAAGTGGTGGTCTTTGCATGGATTGCCCTTCTAGATATTTGTCGGAATCCATAGATCGATCCAAGCTTTAAAATACAATATATTTTAAAAATCTTGAGTGACCTTGGCTCCTGATACCAATTGTAGGAAACTAGAAGGGGGGTTGAATAGTTTACCGGTTAATTATCCGTTTTAAAACTTTGCTTATAAAATGGTTTGATTCGAGTTGTATGTCAATCAATCAACAATATGAATCACAAGTAAACTATCTAATGTAATGAACTAAATAAACAATAACAATATAAAGAGATAAGGAAAGAAACGATCAAACCAAGACACCAAGATTTATAGTGGTTCGGCTACGAAGCACCTCTTCGCCCTACTCCACTCCTCGAGTACTCCACTCGAGATTTCACTATGTCAACAAGCTCCCTTTAGGCGAAGAAAACCGTTTGCACATCGCTTACTTTCTTTTTCGACATTAAGCTAGATGTCGATTCCTAATCTTAGCTAGAACCTGTAACACCCTCAAATCTGAGCACGCAGTGGAATGTTTGAATATCCGAGGGCGTTACATTTATGGATCAATAGCACAAGATTTGAGAACGACTACTAAACGTGTCGTTTGAAAAAGATCTTTTCTTCCTTCTTATTTCTCGTGCGGCGGCGGTCCCGACGGTCCCAAATATATTAGGGGGCCGCCAGGCCTATAAGGGGGTCGCCGTAAACTACGCTCGTCTTTTTGTCTTTTTGTGGGGAAGGTGGTATCTGTTTTAGAACCTTTCATTTTTAGGGAAAAATCTTATTTCAAATTTATTATTTTAATAATACATTTCTTTTATAAATAAATATTTTGTTTTTATATTTTTATAAAAACACTTTTGTAAAAATGTAAGTTTTAAGAAAAATATTTTCTTAATCACTAATCATGTTTAAAGATTTGTTTATCCATACCTTAAGTGATTTATCTTAGAAATAGAATTTTACGGTTAGTGATTTATAAACGTTTATTTTTATCGTAAATGTTTTTACATTTTGTTATTATCAAAACATCGAGAGGTCGAAAAATATAAATAACGTTTTTAGACATTATTTGTATTAACACTTCTGATTGATGTCTTCTTGAGGGATAACTTCACCATGCATCTCCAGTTGACTTATTAGCTTTTGAAGCCTTTCATAGGTTTTCTCAATCACTTTTGTGCTGGATGCAACAAAGTTTTTATATTGCTGCTTCAGAAGATTTTTCTGAGTTTTCTTTGTAGCAGTATTACCTCTCAAATCTGTTTCAATAGTGCATCAGTGTTTTTGCACTCCTTATTTGAGTTAAAAATTTATATTTGATGCTCTTTAGGTAAGGCCATCAACTGAGAGCTTCTAGCTTTTAATTTGCCCTTCTTTTTTTTGTGCATTCTTTCAATACTTGTAGGAGGGATAACAGTCTCCTTACCTGTCTAGAGTTTTTGTTACTATGGGTTCATTACCATTTTCTCGATCTCCCATAGAGTGTAATTAATGCACTATAGGTAATGGCTCCATCCTCATCTTTCAGAGATCATACTCATCAGGTTGGAGTATGGTTTAGCTGATGGTTTGAGTAGATGAGAGTCCATTGCATCTTGAAAAAGTAGTTTTGTGTGTAGTAAAGTTTATTATTATTCCTAAGCTTTCTCACAGCTCTGATTACCACTTGTTGATCCCATTAGAATAGTTCTTACTAAGCTTGTATAAGCCTAAGTAGTATTGAATATAAATACCATAAAAAACTATGTACGAAAACTTTGATTGTGAATATCAAAGACTATGCGAATCTAGTCAATGATACTAAGAAGAATTTCAATGAAACAGTAATGAATAAGATACGAACACTCTTAATAGTGTTAGGGTTATAAAACCTTGAAGCTACGAATAGATTTCTAGATATCTAACTCTATGCACTAGGACCTCCTTTTATACACCAAGGAGTCCTAACCGGCTTACAATATTTTCCTAAGTTATCATGATCTTCTAAACAAATAACTTATACGTATCTTTTACAAAAATATCCCATACAGTCACATAAGAAATCTTTATCTTTAATCAATCTTTATCCATTAGCAGTTGTAACTCTGTCAGCAGTTGTAACTTTGTACCAACAGCATTAACTCTGAACACTAGCAATAGTAACTTATACACCAGCAACATTAACTGTGTACAAGCAGTAGTAACTACTTAGAATATTTTCTTCATTCTCCACCAGCAGTACTAACTTTACTCTAGCAGTACTAACTTTATACTTGCATTACTAACTACTTAGCGTATTTTTCACAATCTTTGTGCTTACAGTAGTAACACAAACCTTTCTTCTTGAGCAGCACTAACTTTGATAAGAGCAACAGTAATTCCAAACAGCCTTATGAAGCTTTTAATCCCAACAAGAGTTGTATGATTTTCACGTTTTGTTTCGAAGTGAATGTCTTGAAGATCATTTCTCTTTTAAAAGTTTAATTTCGTATTTAAAAATAATAAAAAAATCAAAAAAATATTTTCTATTTCTATTTTATTTTCTTTTATGTAAAAGATTGAAAAATATTTTCATTTTATTTTCTCTATAAAAAATCCAAAAATATTTTTTCTTATTATATATTATATTAAAAATACCAAAAATATTTTTCTATTTTTCTATCTTTATAAAAATCCAAAAATATTTTTCATTTCTATTTTATTTTCTTTTATATAAATATCAAAAATCCAAAAATATTTTTCTTTTATTTTATTTCTATTTTAGTGCATGAGCACTCGTTCATCTTCTTCTATCTCGTTTCTCCGTCTACTAATCCCAAAAAGATTATCGAAATCGGAAGATAGAAATCTTGTTATAAACACCCTGTGTTTTCAAAGTTCATTGACGACTGTAAACAAATCAACAAATGTATTTTTTTATTGTACATGTTTTGCTTGAAATTGTAAACGTAGGTTAAATCGCGTACGCCAAAATTAGCGTTCAATGTTAAACGGGCATCAACAATTAAATTGTTTACATAAGCATGGGTTATTATAATTATTTTAGGATAATTATTAACTTTGTTTATTTTTATTTGATGGATACGTAAAGTGTATACGTTTCGCGATAAATTGCGTTTAGGCACTCCCGGAACCACGAAAACTTTTCTACGCTTCAACAAATACCCACTTTTATACCCAATACATAAAAATTACATAAATATATCATGTATATCTTACTTTTGCCGAAAATCTTGCAACATATACAAATATATACATGAAAAATGAGATAAGACTTCCATTTGGTCAAAAACCACACCATACTTCATGTAAGCAACACCATACTTTGTCCTTTGACTCTTGAGGCCATACCTAAGACTAAGAACCATTACTTGCACCTTAACCTTGGGAATCTTAGTCCATTACTTGCACCAATACTTACATCTATTATAAGCAGTATACACTTACACACTTTACACTTAACTAGAAAATCAAACAAAACCTTCCTTTTCCACCTCTATATGCTACGGCAAGAAGTAAGCACCAAACCAAACCCATACAAAATTTTCTACAATCCATACACTTCTATATACACCTATTCTAAGATGTACTAAGGCATTTGCAAGCATTGAATCACCATTTCCAAGTATTTCTCAAGAAAAAGAAAGTTAGGGTTTAGTTAAGGAAAGCTAAGGGTTTATTAGTGCAAGCTTGGTTTTTGTGGCTAAACAAGGGTTTAGTACTTGTACAACATATTCATACTCCTTAAGGTCCATTTAACTCTTTAGTTTTTATAATTATCATTTTTAAGCATAAGATTCATTCTATTTAGCTTATATCACCATTTAAGTTTTAATCATGAAAATGAAGTTTTCACTTGAAATGACCACATGGACTACTTTCATATATGTTGTGTTACTACATATATCATGATAAAAATGATGATAAAATATTGTATCAAGTTGTTTTGATGAAAACATGATTATGAGTTAATTAGGGTTTTTATAGTTTCATAATATGTTTCAATATAAAGAAATACATAAGACATGTTAATATTAATTATGGATTCATATTAATGATACTTGAACACTAAAATGAAGTTATCTTGGAAGACAATACATTGGTTCTCAACTTGTTTAGGTATATATATATTATGGATCAAAAATAGTAAATTAGAGATTCTTAAGTAAAGATTATGATATTAAGTATTATCATGGATTGTTAAACCTTGGTAACTTGGAACCTATAAAGACTATTATGACACATGGACCCAAATTATATATATGTATATAAAACATATGATATATACGATTGTGGGGAAATACAAAAGTGTTAAAGATAAAGTAAAGGTTTAAAATGGACTTAGCAAACTTAACCAAACTTGATGTCCAAAATTCGAATTTTGATACTCATTTATATTTTTATAAGTTAATACATTTCTCGACAGATTCCGAAAAGGTAAGGAAACTTGTTAAAACGGTTAATAACGAAAAAGTTACGTTTAAAAAACTAGTTATACGTTAATATTACGAAGTCGTAAGTAAATTTTTATAAAAACATTTTTATAAAAATTTATAACACAGCAAGGGTCATATTTTTATAAATAATACACATTTTTTGGATTCCAAAATGATAAGAAATCGTAATTTTTCAAATTAATTAACGAACGTGTATGAATTTCGCGAGTTTTCTGACATTTAATACTTTTATAAAACTTTTTTTTAAAAGTTAATTTTCATGACAGAAAGTTAAAATTTATTTTTGTAAACATCATAAGATTATAGAATTTCAAAAATGTGAACGTCTCGAAAGAATCATTTATAAAAATCGGAGCTATAAAGAATATAAATTACGACATTTAAGGGTTATACGGCGGGACAAATACGAATTTAATAATGTCTCGTATGTTGTGAACTGGTATAAAGTTTACTGTTCACAGAGGGTAAAATACGGAAAAATGTCAAATTTTGATAAACTCGTATTTAAATACGAAAAGTATGGAATAAGAAAAGCGAGAATCAGGCTTAAAACGCAAACGTTAAGCAGTTTTTACTAAACGGTAATTTTAAAACGTTTTAACATTGTTAAGCACAATTTTTCAAATACCATTAGTTGGTGATTGAGCGATTATACGAATATTATGTGAGTTATCAAAGTATATATTACTAGGGAGTTTCATAATGAGGCCTCTTCGGATGGCGTTTCGACGAGTTGTTGGATTTACGATTTAAAGTGTCCTAACTCCTCGAACGTCATGTCATGACCTCTTTAATTATGATAGCCCGAACGATAGTACGATGTAACAACTTTAGGATTATATTCAATGTTGTAGATTAAAGTACTCGGTACTTATACGACCTTAATTTAATTAGGTTGCATTTGATCAATTCGCGTGGCGCGTTATTTGTGATACACTTGGCATTACTCACTCACGGTGAGTTCATAGCCCCACATTTTACATGCTTTTGTTTTATAAAGTTTTTGGGGTGAAAAACATGCAATGCTTTACAATTGGACACAAGTGGTTAAATTTCACGTTATGATTACATGTTGCCTAAGTAGCGATAACCCAATCTGAGCCCATTATCATGAACTGTTAATTGTGAGCGCGAATGTTATTAATAGATCTATTGGGTTTGACAAACCCCGTTCGGGTGATTAGCTATCACTGGACAAACGAACGTATACCATGTCGAATATAGGATGTTGCGGGTTAGAACATCACCACGGGCAATGTAGGCCATTAATTTGGTATTCATACACGTCAAGCTTCAGTGTCATGAGCTTAGAGCAACGTAATTACATTTATATGATGTCTGCATCTGTTGCATTATCATACACTTGGGAAATCTTGTGGTCCTACAATATATGATTTATCAAACCTATGAATTCACCAACATTATTGTTGACGTTTTAAAGCAATGTTTTTCAGGGGATCAATAAGCACGAGGTGCGATGGATACATTGGTGGTTTTGATTTGGATGTCTTGCATTAAAGATTTTGTCGCATTTCATTTTGTTATCTGTTATGGGCTGAAAATCTTTGTATTTTGATCAAGTGAACAAGTTAAGCTTCGGGCTTATGTAACAATTACTTTGTTAAATCCAATGTATCGTTTTCAAACGACTTTTTGGTCGTTCTATATATATCTTGTGTTATTGATCTATGAAGTAACACGCCCCGGACCCTTATTCCGCTGCGACCCAATTTGGGGGTGTTACATTTGGTATCAAAGAGTCCTACGCATTATCCTTGAGATATTGCCAGAACATTCCAAGTGATACTCTTTAGTATTTACAGTGACGAATAGGAATCCTTCCAGAGTCAACCTCAAACCGCTCTGCGGTAGGTAACTTGCAAGATTCTATATGAATCAAGCTTGTGCTAACTGGATATCGATTTGGTCTAGTATGTGAATTGATGACTTAATCAAAAAGATAGTAACTATCGGATTCACTCTTATCGTGTTGTCTGCTTTGAGACGTTCCGTTAATGTGAACAAGCAAGCATGGAAAATCTAATACATCTGTGTTAGAAGATCCTACGCTTTGAGCTGGAAACCCTGTCAAGGAGATTCTTTGAATCTATTTGATCACACGTATAGTATTTATAATATAAAATGGGGAACCGGTGGTTATCGCAACCTAAAATCGACGAATGACAAAGACATTTCGTCCATATTTGATGCTTATTACTAACATTCAAATGCATGTACAAACATCGGTGTTGCAGCCCCATTCTAGCAAAAGTCGGATTCATTACCACGTGTTCATACTCAAGCTTCAAAAGTCATTCATTCAGCTTAAATGCAACAAGAATGTTATCAATCAGAAAGTTCAAGTTCATGTCAAATTCAGCAACTCTGATAATCATGAACTTCCTCATCATCAAAGAACTTCAAAGTTA
Source organism: Tanacetum coccineum (assembly GCA_026074375.1). Lineage (NCBI taxonomy): Eukaryota > Viridiplantae > Streptophyta > Magnoliopsida > Asterales > Asteraceae > Tanacetum > Tanacetum coccineum. Next base: position 17,721 of record BQNB010085663.1, read on the forward strand.
AATCGAGAATCATCTTTTAAGGAGATTGTTAACTAAAGAAACATTTGATAGAAGAGATTGTTAGCCTTGAAGAAGAAACGGAGGTTGAAAGCTTTCAAGACAAGTATGAGCATGTCGGTCAAGAGCATAAGTTGATCAAGAAAGTCAAATCAAGATGATTCAAGTCAAGGAGATGATGCAAGATAAAGATCTCAAGAACTCAAAGTTAAAATATGAAGGCTCAAGAATGTTATCGGTCGTCTTAGTCACCATTAGTCTTGTATTGTAATAGGCTAGTCGGGTTTAATGGGCTTGGATTTTATGTTAATAATGTCCATGTTTCGGGCTAAAGCCCAACACAAACCAAGCCCTGTCCAAGTAAGCAAGTCCATACGCCTAGTATGTGGCTTGAACTATAAATAGACCCCTCATAACATGTTAGGATTGTGTTGGTTACCATTTTTCAAATAGTAATCATCCAACTCTCTTCCTTCTCTCTAGATTTCTCTCTCTAAACTTCTTTCTCATTTCTCTATTTCTTTCTAAGCTTATTCGGTTTTCTCTTATTTGGTTTGACATATGTAGCTTATTGGTGTGCTTATTAGTGGTGATATGGATTAGGGTATTTGGGATAACAGAAACCATTCATGTGAAATTTGTTGAGCTTACATCAATGGCTTCTGAATAAAACAATTTTGGACCCGGTCTTGTACACGTTATAAGAATCACTAACTGGTAACAATTTGGAGGTCGAGGATGATAAAATAGATAATAAGCCATATTATTAAGTTTAGAGAGAGAAAGGGAAGAGTGTGTCTTCTAGAGAGAAGTTTAAGAAAGCACACATTCTTTGGTTACAAGAATGATCATCCTCACCCCTCCATGGATGTATGGAGGGGAATATAAAGCCTATACACTTTTTAACTATGCTAACATGACAATACTAGTCCCTACGTGTCTGGCTTTAGTAATCTAATGTAATTTCGTATAAGTCTTCATATTTTAAGGCTAACAGGTCTCAACTACTCAAATTTTCAAGATTCATCAGAAGACTCGACTGAAACGGCATCAAAACAAGACTTGGATAATTTGTTTGGTCCTTTGTATGAAGAATACTATAAGATGAGAACTCTTGAAGTGTCAAACAATTCCGCTGCAAATACTCTCAATAATTAAGACACTCCTTCATCATCTTCAATCATCATTGAAGAACATGAAGCTCCTCAAGTAGTATCATCATTAGAAGAACCAATTACTAATGAACCTACAACTCTAGTCTCGGATAATAACGCTGATGATTCAGTTCAAGAAGACGTTGCAGAACTTGACAAAAACACTTTCATTCCAACGTAGTCTCCTATATGTCACACCTCAACTCATTTTACAACCCACTCACTCACTCACACACCTAGCCAACTCACACACAACCAATTTTAAATTTTCCCTCCCACAACGTCCACCCTCCTTCCCCAAGTTAATGATATGCCAACCGATGCCAACTCACATCCCTCACACACCTCTTACACATTGTCATAACTTTGCTTCTCACTAGGGCTGAGCATCGAGTCAAAAAAAACATAACTGACAAAAACCAAACCAAACCGAAAACCGATTTTGAGGAAAACATGAACTGAAAACCGAACCGAAGTGAACCGAGCAAAACCGAAACCTAACCAAACTGAGCAAAACTAAACCATATAGATAGTTTAGGCGTATTTTTATTGGGTTTAACCCGAACCAAACCGAGCAAACCCGATACCGAAAAACATAAATATACAAAACCAAATACCGAACTGAAAATGATTGGTTCGGTTTTAGTCGGTTTGGTTTGTCGGTTTGGTTTTTGATTTTTTTTGCTAAGCCCTACTTCTCACACACTCAACCCTCTCACACAACATTTGAATTTGAATTTCAAATGTTTCCCTCTTATGCTTTTACAACTCTCATTACCACTTCTACACTCAACCTTGTTACAACTTTAATTTAAATTTTGAATTTCAAATCTGGGAGACATTCTATTATTCAACTCTTTAGGGAATTACCTCAAAGGATAATTCCTTTGACCATTAGATCTTTTCTTATATTTGAAAATGGACAAAACATCACAAAATATCTTTTAACCATCACAAAATGTTTTAATCAAATGGTTAATTAAGTTGGTTGACCTTACAACACTTAGGGTGTTAGGAATAGAACTTGGAAAGGTCTACAGCGTGAAGTTCGCGGTAGGGGTTTAACAAGGGAGTTATAAAACAAACCGAGCTGAGATTAGATCTGGTGCGCTAAATGACCGCGCCAGCTTTTGATTAAGTTAGGGTTTGGCTTATCAATACCTCTTCTAGGCTAGTGTATTCCTTACATCTTTCCTTTCATTCTTATTCTCATATTTCTTCTCTCTACCCCTTTAATTCTGATGAGGTGGTCATTTTATACACTTTTTCGAGGTTGTTTAACCCCCTAAATCGTGCATTTATGCCCAAAATAGGTGCTTAATTGTTCCTTTTTAGGTATTTCATTACCTTTGAAGCCATTGGAGAAATACACGTGACTTGGCTCATTTGTGAGAAGAAATGATTAAGACTACGGACCTACAACAAACATCTCTCAAGAATTTCTACTCAGAAGTAGAGAAACGCGTCACAGATTACACGTGACGTCGTCACAACTCATACCAAGATGGCGTCACAAGATCTCAAGACGGCGTAAGAATGCATGACCCAGCCCATTATCTAGAATATTCTATTCATGATGGCGTCACGATTAAAACGCGACTTCCGTATACACGATTTTCCTATAATTCAAATCCGTTATAAGGTTTAAGTGTTAACTTTAGAGTAAACGAAAGGGACGAACCCTAGTTCATTACAGCTGTTAGGACGATTTTAGGGCCCACAACCCTATGTACATCCTTTTCAATTCATGTTTTAATCAAGTAAGACTATTTTAATCATTCAATATGTCTTGTTTGTTGATTCATTATTGTTCTTGCTTTATCTTTAACTTGCTTGGCTAAACCTTCTATTGTGTTTATTTATGATTGTATGAAACCTATGATGTAGATCTTAGTGGTGTTTCTTCTTGTGATGAATATGCATGTTAGGACTTAAAAACCAATTTTGTTGTATTGTTTTGTTATATGGTTCTAGGAAAGCATGATTGTGTAGAAAGGATACCATCGGGTAACAGTTCATCATACTACCTTGCCCTTATATGGTTGATCCACACTTAAAAGTCAAATGCATTTAATATACTTTAGGGGCCTTGTAATAAGTCTTCATACAACCTTTAACTTGTGCTGCCTTAACGGAATATTAAATAGACGACCGGGTTCTGTAATTCCGTTCATACGCCTTATGAAATAGTTACATAGATCATCACAATGTGACAAAGTAACAACACTATGAGAAACAATCAAGGGAGTAATACAGTGGAATAAATAAACACAAATTCTTTTATTAAATTAGTTATCACCATAGCATAATTGATTATATAGTTTAATAGCTAAACCAACCAAACCTCTTAAACATATGATTTACTGCTTTCTTATAAACATAAAAATACAAAACTAATATTCTCTCAACCCTTAAAATTATGTTAGACCGTGATCAAGCCTTTCCAACCTATTCCCCTATAGAACGATAACAACCCCCGAGTCTTGCCTATACTACACTACAACGATTAGGTACACTGCCTAGGGAGTTTCAAACTTCTTATAAAAGTCCTTATGACAACCTCAACAAGTTTTTTGTTTTGGCGCTGCAAGCCTGAGGAATAGTTAAGTTTTAATCAAATTTAGCTTAGTTCTACATGCTGAATCATTTTAAGTAAATTTAATTTCCGCATATTAGCCTTTTCGTAGTCTATCTGTTCTTTGTGTTATCTGTTTCATAACTCATTCTCGTCAACCACCATGGGAGACGAGAATCCTATCCGCACTTTAGGAGACTACTCCAAACCTAGCCACGAAGGCTATAGGAATACCATTGAGCTCCCCGTAGGGAACAATGTGTTACCCCCTTCAATCTTCGATCGACACCATCCAATTGGTGCATAAAAAACGGATCTCATATCCACGGACTTTAACTTCCCGGTCCTAGGATCCAAACCAACACCGTCAAGGATTTCCTAATAACTTTATTGGACCTCACTATGACAATACGTGAAAAATAAGGAAAAGAATGGGCGCCTGCGTTTATTTTTCAATTTCCCTTCCGCACAATTTAGCAATTGTATTGAACATCTTCCATTAGGATCCATCACCATATGGGAGGATCTTACTACCCGATTCCTTGCTTAATTATTTCCATCGGGAAGGACTGCAAAACTCCGCAATGATATCCTGATGTTCCAACAACATCATGGAGAATCTCTATCCGAAGCATGGACTCGTTTCAAGGACTTACTCCAAAAAGTCCCTCATCATGGCATCGATCGTTGGCTTCAAATCTAAATTTTTTATGATCATGTCTCCTTTCATCTTAAGTGCGAGATTGACCGCGCCGCCGGCGGCAAACTCCGCAATAAGAATGCCGACGAATCTTGGGAAATCATTGAGAACCTCGCTCTCTACGACCATGAGGGCTGGAATGACACGAAATGAATTCACAAGCCGTTCAAAGGCATTTCTCTGACACAACCTCAGGCATCCTCAAAAACACCTGACCGAAGACTTCTTGAGCTCGAAGACCAAATTAACTTCCTTAACTAAAGAGACACGACCAACCCTAAGGACTCAACACACATCTCAGTAGCTATAAGTCGATGTAGTCTATTCCAACCCTTGCCCGCAAAGCCATAACGAGCCACCCAAGCTGAATCCCTTTACTTTTCGTGAACATAGAGGTCCAAGCCCTCAACCTCAAGCATTAGGAACTACTTTTGAGGCTCGAGTAAGGGACTATATGGCAGCACACACCGAAAGAATGGAAAGATTTAAGAACGCTATTTTCAAGCAACGCTAGGAGATCAATGACAGAATGATTGAAATGTTCGGATTTCTTAAGGAACTCATGACCTGCAAAACCTTTGAGAAAGTATTGATAAGGGAAGAAGCCAAATTCCTCGTCACCAAGAACGTAAACTCTATCACTCTAGCAAGAGGTAGAGGGAAGAGAAGGAGTGACAAACGGATGAGACACTCGACACAAAACACTGTAAAACCCTACCTTAACAGCAAACGTAAAATAACCAGTGAAGGAAGCCAATAGGAAATAATGAAACCTAAAACCAGACCAGATTTAAAAAAGGCTGAGAAGAAAGAAGTGGAGGAGTACTCAGTTCTTGGCCTATAGAATATTATCTAAAGCATAGGATTAATAAAAAACTAACAGAGGGACTAGTCGATAATAATAGGTTCAATGACTCTCTGTCTAGGTCCCGAGTTGGGATGTAAAGGGAAAGACATATAATGTGTTACCTCGGGGGCCTGTTTATGAAGCGATCCTCAAGAAGAAGATAACAAAAAAGGAGGACGTAGGAGGGAATTTTGAAATACCTTGCAGCATAAGGGGCTTAAGCACGTAAACGCCCTCGTCGATCAAGGGTCCGATGTGAACGTCATGCCCTACTTCACTTACATAAAACTTACCGATGAAATGCCTGCTGAAACAGACATTAGACTCTCGCTAGCTAGCCTCTCGTACATTACCCCGTTAGGGAAATTCTGAGGACGTATTTAGTTGAGGTCTTTGAACAAGTATACCCCGTATGCACATTGGATTTTGGATATCAAGGAAAACGAAAAGGCCTTTCATCTTAGGAACACCATTCCTGACAACGGCCAAGGCCGCAATTAAGTTTGATAAAGACACCATAACTCTAAGATCTGGAAAGAGTAAGATAAGCGTCCCATAGGAGACCTGATTCCGCCCTTTATGCACCCGAGAAATGGATCAAAACGACATAGATCCCAGAGCCCCCACTATGACTGTGAGTAGGCTAGTCCTGGATTGGGAAGAAAAAGAAAAGCTTCACTTTAAACGGAGGATAGAGTTCAACCAATGGAGGAGAAAAAGTTTCAAAGGAAAGCATCCCACTCTATACAACCAAGGAGGAATGGATGAGAAGTGAGAAGTCACGTAAGAACGTGTACTTTGAGTCTGAGCACAAGAGTCCGTCAAATACAGAAAAGCGGCAATTCTTGGGAAGGCAACCAATTTTACTTTTTCCCGCAACATTAGTAGTGTCAAGTTTCAATTCTTTTTCATTGTATTCAATCATGTACGAACTCTATCTAGTAAATCAATCTTTTATATATTTTTAACCTCGTCTTAATTTCAATCAAAGGTATTTTACAAATAATAAGTGTAGGGGAATCTATCCGGTTTTTGAACCAAGTTCAAGCATGTTAAATAATTTGTTTAGATTAATTCGCGTCAGTGTCAAGTCATATGAGTAAATGGTCAAATCTCAGGTTTTATGCAGCTATTTGTACAGGAATTAACTTATGGAATCAAGTGTAGGAAATTTTTCATCAAAAACAAAAATTTCGTTTTCACAGAATGTGGAGACGTCGTCACGATTTACACGTGACGTTGTCACCACGACACCTGTGACGGGGTCAGGATTTTCCTGACGACTCAAACGCCCCCCCCCCCCCCCCCAAGGTTTTTTTTTTTTTTCCAGAAAACTTAAAGTTTTTAATTATTTTTGAAAATAAAACTTGCATAACATTTAAAATATGTACTATTCTGTTATAAACCTGCAAAACCAATGAGTTTGACAATTCTCTCATCCTATCTTTACTGCTTTATCGAGTCAAACCCTAAATTCATATTGTATATTTCTATATCGCTACATTTTAAGCTTTGGTAAGAGGTTTCGTTGTCTTTGATGTACAGATTATATATAAGGAGAAAAGCTTGAAATTCTTAGAATTTTCATTGGGCTACAATTCCTGGATGACTATATTAACCAATATTCGCATGTTTCTCTCTTTTAATTTGTGCAAAAACCCGGAGTACTTTTTCTTTTCTTGTTTTATTTCCCTTTTAAATCGTTTTACGGGTACCTTTACAGAACCATTGGGGACAATGTTCAACGTTAAGTGTAGGGGAAATAAGCCTTAGAAACTATTCTTTCATTTGTCATTTTCTTTGTCCTTAAAATGATGGGTAATATATCAAAACATAGCATAAAAGGTAATTTTGACTAAAATTTAAAAAAAATTATGACACATACCGACAAAAACCGAGTATTAATAGCGTCTCATGGATAGGAATTTATATTACTAGCATAAAAACCCTCAAATTCCACCCCAAAATGTGATGTCGCCCTAGATATTATATCCATTTAGCTTGTTCGAGTAAGGAGAGAGCAATCACGTATGTCCTATTCCAACGTTACGGAATTTGTGCATGGTTTTGTCGCCTTTTCTAGAACATTGGTATCGGTTACTTTAGGATTATGAGAGTGTACCGGTAGTATATTAAATTCTAGAACTTGTTTTTATAATGCATCCTGAGACCGCATAGTAAGTATATTGATTTAGCGTTGATAAATAGGCATTAGGATTAACTCATGTTTTAAACCTGTAATTGTTATGATGGTCACACCGATCATATAACTATCTCACACACTTGCCATGCACTCATTTTTAGTGAAGGATACCCCTAGTACAACCCTCCGAGCCTAATCATTTTTTCAACGGTTTCTTGTAATTTTTTCTGTTAAGCCGGACTATTAATGTACGAGCATTGTCATACTTAAACCATTGTTACACCCAAATCGCCTTTAGCCCACCTTGTATGTACTCATTTTTAGTACATCATTGTTTTTAACCCAAGTTAATTATTTGAGTACACGTTGCTAAGTCTTAGTTCCCTTGTAAATACTGTTTTGAGATTATTGGGATTTCAAGTAATATTTATTTTGTCGGAATGAATGGGGAAGACCAATTAATCAATACCACTCATATACTTGTTAGATATCTCCATGTTATTTTTGTATCCACCTCAAGATCGGGTCATTAGTTAGATTGTTAAATATCGAGCCTGTAAAAGCTCAAGTGTAGGGTACTGTTATAAACCCTAAGTTATATGTATTATGTTAGTTAAAAAAATTGAAAAGAAAAAAAAGAGATATGAAGAGTTGTGTAAGTTTGTAAAAGTCTTCGTTCGAGTCTTGGCTTGCAACCAAACCAGCGTGTATCCGTGTAAATTAAAAAATCTAACAACCGTCCCATCTAAATTCACCCAAGCCACCCCAAATGTATCCCATCTATTTTTGTTTTCTATTATATGTTATCTTACACCATTACACCCACAACCCTTTAAAAAAAGACCCTTAGATAAGTAATGAATAAGTTTGCACCTACGTTGGAGGTTTGATCCTTTATACCAAGCCAATGGTAATTTATATTTTATGATAGGTAATGAGTGTTTGATTTTTCAGTTCCCTCTTTATTGTTATAATTTATAATACACCAGAGTGAAAGAGAGAACCCAAATACTTATATGAGGTGTCTATATATACTTTTGCCGTGCTTTTAATTACAAGGACTATAAGGTGTTTGATATGTAAAATAATTTTAAAATAAGGTAAAATGACCCTGCATATTGCTATTGTCAGGTAGAATAAGCCAATTGCTTGAGGACATAAGCAAATCCCTAGTGTAGGGGTATTTGATAGTGTCCATTTTATAACATTTTCGAGGTCATTTAACCCCTTAAATCGTGCATTTATGCCTAAAATAGGTAATTAATCGTTTCTTTTTAGGTATTTAGCATTTGGAAGGCATTTAGAGGAAATACACATGACTTGGGCTCATTTAGAGAAGAAATGGACAAGACTTCGGACCAACGCCAAGACACTTAAAGATTTGTGCTCACAGAGCCTGGAGACGGCGTCACCAGTTCTACACGACGCCGCCACAACCCACCTAGTGACGGCGTCACAACATTTCATGACTGTGTCAGCACGCACCAACTTACACGCAGATCTAGAAGATTCTACTCATGACGGCGTCACGATTAAAACGAGACGCCGTCACAGCGATTTTCCTATATATTTAAACCTGAAATTAGGGTTTTATGTGTGTAACTTTAGAGTACAAGAAGGGGATGAACCCTAGTTCGTTTAGCAGCTATTTAGGATGATTTTAAGGCCTCAAAACCCTATTGTAACTCCTTCAATTCATGTTTTAATCAAGTAAGATTGTCTTAATCATTTAATATGTCTTGTTGTGTGATTCATTATTGTTCTTGCTTTATCTTTAACATGTTTGGCTAAACCCTTTATTGTGTTCATTTATGATTGTATAAAACCTAGAATGTAGATCTTAGTGGTGTTTCTTCTTATGATGAATATGCATGTTAGGCTTTAAAAAATCAGCTTTTATCTATATCGCTATTAATATGTCTAGGGAAACATGATTGTGTAGAAAGGATACCATCGGGTAACAGTCTTCATACTACCTTGCCCCTTTTATGGTTGATCCACTTTTAATATATTTCAAATGCATTTAATATACTCTTAGGGGCCTTGTAATAGTCTTCATACTACCTTACTTGTGCGTTGCCTTAACAGAATATTAAATAGACGACAAGTTCGTGTAATATGTTCATGACTTAGGAAATAATTACATAGATCATCACAAGTGTGACCAAGCAACAACACTAGGAGAAGCAATTTAGGGAGTAATACATGATTAAATGAATACAATCTTTTATTATATTGTAATCACCAGTAGCATAGTTTATTTTTAGTTTAATAGCTAAAATCAAACCAAACCTCTCAATTATATGATTTACCTGTTTTCCTATAAACATAAAACTACAAAAATAATCTTCTTTTAACCCTTAGAATTCTGTTAGACCGTGAGCAAGCCTTCCCAACCTATTCCCCTAGAGAACGATAACAACCCCCGAGTCTTGCCTATACTACTACTACAACGATTAGGTACTCTGCCTAGGGAGTTGTAAAACTTCTTATAAGAATTCATACGACCCTCGCAACAGTTGTCGATTTGTTGGACGGTTTTATGCCCACGGTTCAATCGATATTTGAGTAAGAAAGGGTTTTGTTTTTTGAATGGTTTCTTGGTTTGATCGATTTCTAATAAGGTTTATTCTTAGGATTATATCGATAAAGCAAGGGTTTTTACAAATGGGTTACTTTGCTAGATTGTGTTTTGTGTAGGTAAATTCACAAAAAGTTAAACGGTTAGCAAAGGGAGAATGGCTAGTATGAATACTAGGTTAAACATCGAAAAGCTCGATGGGAATATTTTATAAAAGCATGGAGGTTCAAAACAAGTTGGATTAAAGCAACTTGGTTCTAAACAAGTTTCAAACAACTTGGTGTTAAACAAGTTGGGTTCAAACAACTTGGTCCTGGTGTTGAAACAGGAGTCCATGGAGTACAGAATGAAAAACGTGTTTGGTTTGAGGTGGAACTGCAAGGAGCTTAAGGGAATCGTGAAGCTGAGGTTTTTCAGGTTAGTAACGATGATACTTGTCACACCCCCAAAATCGAACTGTAGTGGAATGGTAACATTGGGGTGCGACGTCATGGAACAAGAAGTACAAGTAACAAAAAACAACCTCAAAATATGACGTTTTGAAATACATTTAAAAAAATGTTTCACATTCGATACATTAAAACATCAGAGTTTGTAAATAGGTCCCAACAGTTTCAAAATAACACAAGTGTTTAGATAAAATTTTCACCGAATGTAATAATAGAAATTCTATACAACACAGTATTTTCAAAA
>BQNB010085664.1:0-25297 GCA_026074375.1 Tanacetum coccineum
ACAAGATGTCGTTCTTTTGGTTTTCGGTATTGTCATGACACATTGTGTCTTTATTCCTTAGTTATGCATTTAGTGTTTCCCTATTGTTGACACCATTGTGTTGTGATGATATCCATGATGTTACGCCTCGTGTTTTCGCCTTGGCGGGGTGTGACAATTAAATTGAATGTAGATGGTTTTATAAAGTGATACAAGTAAATGGCCTCGTTTCACAATTGTGAAATAGGTATGGTTTTTATCGTTACACGTTCTAAAATATCCTTTTAGACACAAGAGTAATAATGGTGATATTCGCGTGCTAATTAAACTTTTCATGACAGGGAGTAATGCATGGTGTTCATAAAATAACTTTCTTTTGAGGTTAACGGTAAATTTTGCAAATTTTGCGATACATAATTCTTCTTAAGGAAAAGAGAAATCTAAATTTTTACGGGGTGCCACAGTCTCCCCAGGTTAGAAGATTTCGTCCCGAAATCAAGACGTTGTAGGAGATCGTGGATTTGCGAACAAGGGAGGGTATTTGCTCTTGAACTGGTCTTCACGTTTCCCTAAATGAATGTCTCGTCATTGGGACGAGCCAATACGACAAAATGTCAGGAATATATCCGTTGGACAGAATCTTAAATTATTTTCCCCCGCCCCCTCCTTTTTGCCTTATAAATACTACCTTATTTCTCTCAAATCTTCAAACTTAAATCCCACTAAAAATATTCCAAATGGCCTGTTCGCTTCCTCATACCGACTCCGAAGTCGAAGCCTTGGTGCAAAGATTAATTAACGAAGACAAGGGTCGTCAGGATGCGCTTTTGAATTTGGCTTTTCAGTTTGAAGATTCATACGCCGTCAGGGACGATCTTAGAAAAGCTTATGAGAAATGCAACGACATTTCTCAAGAGAGCCGTGCTTTAATTTGCACTCTTTTAAAAGAAAGTTCTGAAAAGGATCGCAAGCTGCATCTTTCTATGTATGGAAAGGCGGCATAGCTAGAGAAACAAATGGGTGCTAAGTCGGCTTGGTTCCAGAAAAAAATACTTCGGCCGTACACATAGAGGTATAGGTTGCTCGTCATCACAGGCTAATTGCCCCCTTACCGAGAAAGAGTTATATCAACTCCGTATGGATGAAGAAGCTCTAAAAGTAATGTTGGAAGAAGAGGCCATGAACAAAAAGGCACAAGAGGAGAAAATTAGGCAAGAGCAAGCCGAAAATAATGCATTCTTTCTAGAATTTGGGGTAGTGAGATACGACTCAAGGATTGATGTAACCATGTTGTTGTACTGTCCGAAATAAAACATTGTTGTCTTAACCTATGTACTTGTGTTTCCATCTTTGCAAACCAACGGTTATTATGTGAATGCATTTGCCTCCTGTAGTATCACAATATTTCGTACAAAAATATTTATTTCATGACTGCTGTCTTGCCACAGTGTTATAACGTGTTTGAGTACACATTTTGAATAGAACAATTGAGTGGTTATGGCTACTGTCTCCACACATAATTATAAAGTGTTTGCGTGATAATTCTGAACTGAATAACCGAGTGAACATGATTACTGTCCCTCTACAGTATCATAAAGTGGTTTAGGAATAGTGTTATCAATTTGAGAACCTTTTCAATCCCCAAAATAATTAATTTATGAGATTAAATAGCAATTCGATTTTTTTTTTCGGTGATTGATTTTTCCTTAAGGGTTTGAAATAAGATTTGAATTTTTACGGAGTGTCACGGTCTTTGGAACTTTTGTTCTGAATTCAAGCGTCTTATTCGTGGCATGGTTTAAGAAAAGGACGAAAGTGGCAAGTGGGGCTCCAACGGTTAGAATTGTGGCGAACCGTTACCTCCACTCTATATATATACTTGGTCAATTTCTCAAATTTGTCAAAACGTAAAATAAGTTTCCTTACTTAAATTTTCATTCGTCCTTAGATTAAAATGTCGTATCTCGTTCCCTTGATTGCGGTTGTGTTCGTTGTGGTGGTTGGTTGTTATTTGGCGAGTGTTCCACGGGAAGAGGATCACCAGTACATCATTGTAATACTAGGGCTTATTGTGCCACTCATCATCGTGGCGATTGGCGTGGAAGTTTTCTGGAAAAAGTAGCTTTCGCCAGTCGACGTGCGGGTTGTATTGCCGTTTTGTTCTTTGAGCATTTTAATTAATCTTATGCTGAATCCTCCAGGAAGAATCATCAAACGTTTCATTTTTAACTTTGTTTCATTTATGTAGGATTGAATCCTCATGATGTATTTTGATGAATCGTAGTCTTTCATAGGTTCTTTGAGTATTGTCTTTAATGTGATGAACGGATGCGCGTTCAAACTTTTGTTAGTACCTCGCATACTATTGAGCATATCTTTGTCGACCTATCTTATACATAATTGATCAGGCCATGTATACCTTAGGTTTACATTGACATCCCCTTTTCCTTTAGTCATTTGTTCGTGATAGTAAGCATAGTCGGTACTAAGATTCGTAGTGTATATAAATCGTAGTGTCTCCCAAGCATTAGATGAATGATGTTTTGTTATAAGTTAATTTGTGGTTTATTATTTCTTCGCTACTTTTTACCATACATGTGGTCCTTGGAAAGTTTATGTTCACTTTATGTGTTTATCATACCACGTGCATATCGTTACATATATAGACGTGTATCCTCTATGTGTTTGTAAAATTTTAATCTCTGCGTATAAGTTATTCCGAATAAGTACTTTTGTTGTAAGTTTCAAGGTTTGATCGTAATTGCTTTTGCTGGTCCTGACTATATCCCATCATGAGTATTTTAATCAATATTTCTCACAAACTCCTACCCACTACACTGCCCCCTTTTCCTATATCTTTCAAATTTCACTTTACTCACTCCTCATCTCAAATTATCACAAAATTTACAACACCCAATCTTTCACCTCCTTCCTCGAAGTTACCAGATACCAAACATCATGTGATTTCCAATTGAGATCTTCACTCCCATCATGATCATAGTCATCATATCGTTCATTTTACTTGTCTACCCGATATTTTTCTTCTCATGCGGCGATGTAACTGTTATTTTAGCATTTTACATCTTTGTCATATTTCCTATGCTTTGTATCTTACTGTATTATGAACAAAAGTATTATGGATTTATTTGAATAAGATTTCATGTTTGGTATTTTATTGCTCTATAGTTCTCGTTATAACCATGTATATCTTACATTGGTAGGTATCTCATTCCGCGTCTTGGTATGATCCAATGTTATTACTTGATAATTTTTAGAAGCATTTTGTATTTCCATTTTTGTAGAAAAGGCGTTTATTGATTAAAAAGAATTTCAAACTGACAAAATGTCGAGTAGTGAGAAAAAGAATTGAATTTGGTGGGGTTTACTGTTTCTCATCTGAAACATGATGCGTGGGTCTTTCGAAATGATCCTTCAAGTTTCATAGTGTTCATCGAAAATGGTTCCCTGTCTCTACTTCCTGAGCACATGATTGGGTTCTCTATTTTTTGGGCAATGGTTATACTTTTTTTGCACTGAGCGGTATTTTCAATAGCGTCATTTCATTGGTGTATTAAGATGTTCTTCATAAAAAAAATATCAAATGTATGGTTTCTTCTATACTCGGTAAATGCACTCAGAAAGATTTTAGGAAATAATTGATACTTTATTTATTATTTTACGAAAGTAAAGTACTAGTTTTCATCAATTTCTCTGCTTAGGTGCCTCTTCGTAAACTAGGAGACAATGTTATAGCGAGTCTGGCTGTTTTGCTTATAGGCCTAGGTGGGCTAAAATTGTCTGAATCTGATCATGATCCTCAGCGCGTCTGTCCTCGGCATCAGCTACCCTTATCTGCAATAAATCGATCTCATTCTCTGCAGCTGTGAGAGAATCCTGCAATTCGGATATTAGAAGCTCTTTGTCTTCGGTGTCTGCATGAAGAGTGTCAATTTCCACCTCTATGTCCTCTAGTCTGGCCGTCACATCTTCTGGGTTGAGTTCTGATGTCTCAAATGCTGGTTTACCGTCAGAGAAGGTAGTGGCATCTGGGTAGGATGGCGTTGATGGTGATCTACTTCTTTTTTGAGAGGGTCTAGGTTCTTGTGATATTAGTGTAGGAACACTATGGTTATTTATTTCTTGGAAGAGTTCACGCCCTGTAGCAGGGGTCAAAGTTAATTCTAGTTTAGGTAATTGGGTTGCCTGAGAGGTTGACGAGTCATGTCTTTTTTGAATGGAGTGTTCCGTGGCGGCCTCCTGTTCTGGGGAGTTGTCAGGTACGTTGTTGGAAAGTGATTGAGACATTTCTCGAATACACCCTGCATACGACAGAATAGAGTTTCTACTTCTTATATCCATATTTGGGGTAGAGATTACCTTATGGGTGCCATCTATTTTTGAGATAAGATTCATTGTATGCTTGGAATGGTTATGCATACTATGTCTCGAGGTTATGTCTAGGAGTGTTGGATTTAAGCATTGGTATGTTTCTTGTTCGTTTGGGAAATTTACTCGCAATTATTAGTGGTATCCTTATGTTAAGACCTAAGCCAGTGACCGGAAAGTGTGGTAGGGTTTCGGACAATAGATACATATCCGTAGAGCTCATATTATTCTTGGCTCAGGAGCTGACGTAAACCTTCATGCTACCGGTTTCTTTTTGCAGCCTTGACTGTTATTTGCGGCTATCGTCTCTTACTTTTACCGAGCGTGTTTTAATGAATTTGTTGTTCATGTTCCCAAATGATGCGACATTCGTCAATTATTGGTGTACTCAAGCGGCGCATGCTTTTTGGTAGATTTTTATATACTTTGAAATACTTTTAAGGGTATACCGACATAGTAAGCAGTAGTATACGTATCTCACAAAGGTCGCTATAAGGAACCCTCGTGTAGTAGAGAGTGGGCGATTAGCAAGGTATCCCGAAGTGTTTATGTAGGTATTTCTCATAAAATGAGATAGTAAGGATGTAATTACTGATAAAATCCATAATATTATGTAAGTGACTCTTCGTAGTGTGATGTTGGTTATAGGGCTAATTATTTGGTGAGAGTCATGGTAGTTTCCTTGCGTTAGGATGATACAAATGCGTAGTCCATAGGATATGTTATTCCATGATGGTGAATGATAAGGTGTAGCCTAGTGAAACATGTTTTCCATGACGGACAATGGTAATTTAGTTATTTAATGATATCGTGCCAAGCAGTTGTTGACTTGGGGCGTAAATAGTAATAGATAGTGCGTATGCTATTCTGTTATGTCCTTAAGAGTTAGTTATAGTCTAGAGTTACTAATGCAACCTAGTTCTCTATAACCAAGTGCTCTAATACCAATCTGTCACACCCCGCCCAAATACATTACAGCAGAAGACTGGATTTAGGATGGTGACGGTGACTTCATGGCGTGAAGAGGACGTAATACGAGAGATAGACCTCTACATGCCAATATATCCAATGCTGACTCCTTATATTCCATAAGATAGAACACCTGAGAAAAACATTGCTAGAGTGTCAACATAAAGTTGGTGAGTTCATAAGGTTTGGTTGTTTGATACCAGTGATGAACCACAAGATTATAACCCTAGCATGAAATATCGTAATCCTATTTATCATAAATGAAAAAGTATTTTTGCTATGTCCTAAGCTCATTGACAACCGAAGCATCAACATGTATCATCATAGATATAGCCCATGCAGATGTTTCAACCCACGCCAGTCCGTAACTGACTCAAATGAAACTGTGTTGCTTGACTTATGTCAGTCCAAGACAAACGTGTGATGTCAAACCTAATAGATCTATCCATAACATTCGCGCAATACCAGTACAGACGACGGTTAATGGATAAATAGCAACATAGCAAGTTGGGTTGAGTAGGGACTTAGACTCAATAGTAAATCAGTAATTGTACTTATGTTAACTGTTAAAAATAAGCAATGTTCTCACCCCAAAAGATGATTGAAAATGGTTAAGTAGGGGCTATGAATACCTCGACCTTGTTTTCGTTAATCGTACAGGAATGTTAATGAATTAAGGCATGCCAAATAGTGACTCAGCCAACACCTAAATTATGACGATTCTGAGTTTATATTCTAACACTCAACGTATGAAATGAATTAAAGCAAATGGTTCATAAAAAGCATTGTCCAATTGTGAGATAAAATTTTCTTATGTTTCAAAATGTTATTTAGACCGTTGGCTATAGAGGATGGTACAACGACTTTTTACTTATGAGTACAATGAATGATAGATATGCGTCGTTAACTTATATTCATACGTGTCATGGTAATTTCGACTATACTATAACGTTTAATTAATTCGTAATCTCTCTAGTTTTATATTTTTCGGTTCGTTGCCTTCGCTTGAATAATCTATAAAAATGATTTATTTATATCTAATATTTTTAAATTCCAAAATAGTAAGTTTTAGTCCCCCTACTTTCTACATTTTGAAATGTACTCAATTAACCCCTTTACTTTCCATGTTATCACATGTATTATTTCTATATAATATAAACCCCACATGGCCTCTTTTTCTTTCCCCTTTTTCTGATTCTGTCGAGCCCAAACAGTGGGCTGTACCCACTTGTTTGTTTTTCTTCTTCACAACATAACCCTCATATGTATATATAAAAAAGCACATGTTCTACTCTTTTCCTCTTTCTTTTTGCTCTCAACAGACAGCACACAGTGAGATTTAATTCTCATTGTTTTCGGTTTCTTTTCTTCCGCCGCAAGACCCACCACATATATAAAATAGGTTTCTATCTATTTTGCATGTTTGCGTCCTGCATGGTTAGCAACGAGAAGACTTAATCTCAAGACACAAGGACGACCTTTTTGTCCCTTGCAGAATGCACAGCTGCAACAGCAGCGGCAACTTGCCATGGCTCACTTGCGTGCGATACGATACAAGTTGGGTGTCGAATAGTTGTGAGTGCCTTGGATAACGAAAACAGACAAGCATGGGTGCTTAGGTTTCCTTTGGGCTGTGACGTCCCAATATTGAGGTCAACAACGGATCTCGATGGTTCCGGCACATGCAGGCATTGTTTTTAGCCAATTAATAGTCAAGTAACGAACCACAAGGATCGAGCTTTCGTCCTTCGCTAAGGCCGTAGATTTGCAGGACAACAACCCTTTCCTGGCTCGTTCGCGTGCAACATGAGTTGGGTCTCGTGAAGCAAACCATGCCAAGGTATCATGGGGTCATGGTGCTAACCATCGAGCAAGTCATATGAAAACCCTAGTTTCTACTCGTCCCTAGTGCCAACGTATTGTATTATGTATGTGTTTAAAGTTAATGCAATTTTCTTTGGGTCGTTGTTCGCTTTCGCGCACGATATGTTGTCTACAAGTCCTATTGTACGTCAAGTGTTATTTTAGGCATGGTATGACTAGGTATTTGCATGCATGCATACATACTAACCACGCATGGGCTATATGCCGCGCACTAGTTATGCAAAGCAAGGCTTTTTGCCTACTTGCCCAACCGGACGTGGGCTTTGTTTTTTGTCGTAAGAGAGAGACCGACAAAGGTTAGTGACATACATGAAGTGAATGTTTAAGCTACAAAGAATGACTTAACGAAGGTCCAAGTGTTGCTAGTCGGCGAAGAGAGGTGATGGTGTCAAAGAAAACTCGAAACCTTCCATGTTATCTACTATCCTTTAAAACCGATGTCCCCCCTTTTGCTCTTAGACCGCAAACGAAACCCAAATTTGAACCTTATTGTTTTATTTCTCATTTTCGAAGTTACAAGTGGTGCATGCATGCCCCTCTTTATACTTACAATATTACAACTTCCCTGATATTTTCCATATGCCACATGTGAATGGCATTATTTACTCAAACTATTTATGAATGTAATACTATATATTATAATTGTTTTCTTAATACTTTTAAAGAGAATAGTACTATAATGAATTGAGATTTGAAACAAGACGTAGCATGTGAAGGGTTTTGAAAGATCATAAGGTGTAGGGCATTAGGTGAAAGAAATGTAATGATGTGTTTGTTTGTCTATTTTGAATTTATCATGGTTGTCATAGATATGCAATCGAATATTAGATTTTTAGATAATGAAACGTAAGGAACATTGTTTATTAAGTAAGAATTAAATATTGGCCCATTCCATGTGTATTATCGACAGTATATGGACGGGTTCACACAAATATAAAGCAGTGCGACTTTGTTTCGTCAAGGCGAGTGAGAAAAGAAAATGATTTTTATTGCTACGCGCTTTCTAAAATACTCCTTTTTGATCCGCTAGCAAAATAATGATTTATACGCGTTATTATAACTCTCAATTGCGTAAAACATTGCATGTCGCTTGTCGGATAACCTTTTATTGGAAAGTAACGGGAATTTTGGCAATTGCTGTGACACGTGTTTTTTTGTATAAAAATGATTAGTAGCTCTAAATTGTTTCGTGAGGTGATACAAAATACACATTTCAATTTGATTAACATACTATAAGTTAAAAGTGAACCCAATATCCTAACTAAATCAAAATACCCACAAATATTACAAAGCTGAAGATATTGGAAAAAAAGAAAAAAAATAGATTCGCATATGAAAAACTTGTAGTATTTGCACTTCCTCCTCTTTCATAATACACGAAAACACGCAAAAAAGTGTTCGAACCTGCCTTAAATTAACCACCCCAAGAATAAAATTACGACTAGAAAAAATCTAATCCCATTTGATTACTTCAACCTTTTTTTGTAGTTCATGAATCCCATTCAAAATAGCTTAGACCTGCTATTAAACACAAACCTATAAACAAAAGTGCAAATTTTTTATTAAAAAAAATTACCTACGTGTTTTTTTGTTGGTTTTAAGGTATCTTCTATGCTCATCTTGATAATATGTTACAGTGTTATGCGCATGCAAGACACCTCCACACTAACCAATACAATTAATTTACGGCAAGACAAGACCTCACACACCCACTAACCATTTTTTAATCCTAAAATCTGTCGGCTCCAATCGGCTCGGCTTGTCTTGTGAACAGTTCGGCTTGAATCGTGGCTCCTCAGTACTTCCCAAGCTGATCCCCTCCCTCAAGCCGGCTCAATCAATCAACGACGGCTACGCTTAGAACCAGACTCTAACGTAAAAAAAACATAGATAAATGTTATATATATAAGAATGGTGTTTATTTCAAATAGTATACGTACACTATGAAATTTTTATGTGATATTATATATCATTTGATTTTTTAAGATTGAATATATATGAATTAACCCATTATTTAAATAACAAATGTTGATTTTTTTGGGCAAAATTTCAACACTGAAAAATCGTCAAAAATAATCAAAGGTTCCTGTTCCTGTGAAGAGATAAAAAAAATTTTCGTCGCGATGATAGCATTTCTCTTAGCTTGACGATTTACCATTTTTGCAAATATATTGCTTAAAAAAGGTGAAAATATGGTATTCTTTATTTGAAAAAAATTGATAGCTAAGATCACCTATTTTATCTTTAAAAAAAGGTGGTGTATGTTTGATCTCACATCTATATTATAGTCCTTAAATCAATTTGTATGAGTGTTGAATTGGTTTTTGATTACGTATACCAATGGGTATGTTGGCGTGAAGCATGTGAAGCTTTTTAATACGATGAGCCGGTGAAAATTACCATTTTGATTTAGTAATGTTTGGCAAAAGAGCGGTGATTGGGTCTATTTTTTAGGAAAGCTAATTCTCAATACTTTTTTAAGAAACTATCACAAAAAAAGGAGTTAATGACGTTATAGTTTGTGTTTCGAAGTTATATTTAGTTTGGATAATCATAGTTATTTGCTATGATACCTCAGTAGATGGCATATATCGCACTTATTTTGCCACAATTGAAAGTGAATATAACCAATGGTCGTTGTCATATAGTGTAAATAACACCTCGGTCATATTAAACATATAAACATTTTCTATTTTTACAACAATTTATAATTAACATCATACCATTTGTAACCAAACGTTTTTCATTTAATAAAAAAAACACTACTCGCAGGTTAATGTATCAAAGGCTACTGCTCACAACGTATTGATCATACATCTATTGCTAATTTGCATTCCGGCAACTTTCATAAACACACACCAATAATACATAAATATATAGTATATATATATATATTATATATATAATAATATATATATATATATATATATATATAAATATAATATATATAGGGTATGGTTATAATAAAAAGAAGATATGAATAGCAAAAATGGTCCCTAGGTTTGGCCAAATTGCACTATTTTTGGTCCTCGAGATTCTGAAATGCAAAAACGTCCGTGGGAAGAAATTATGGTTCCACTTTGTTTTTTGTCGAACAAAAATGACTGAAATACCCTCGTCTTCTTGTTTCTTTTTCTTTTTCTTTTAATTTTTATTTTCTTTTTAATTGTTTTTCTCAATGTAAATTCAAAAACCTTATTAAAAACCTATCACCCAACACACAAACACAGATTTGGGGGTTTTCCATACTGTTGACTAGATCTAAGAATATTGAATCCAAAAAGAAAAGTTTATCAAAAACCCAGAGTCTACTGCCAACAATAATGACTACTCAAACACTAAACAAATCCTTACACAATAACTTCATCAAATCTTCAAACTCTGAATAGCAAACACAAACAAATAACCTCAAACCACTACTTCACAAATACAACACGGCACAAATTTTTTCTTGTACTCTCATAAAAAACCAGCTTCCACAACTGTCCACCTTCCCCAATAATCTTTTCTTTCCCAATATTCTATTAACACTTACATACCCCGTTTACTCCTCTCTATTCATAACATTTTTATGAATCAGTGAGGGAGTTAAAAAAGAAAAATGACATGAATTGGAATACACACTTCAATAATTCCAAAATTAAATGTTGATAAAAACCAAAAGGGTGGTTTTACATTTTCTTAATCTTTTTTGAAAACCCAAGTTGATGTTAATCGTACCAAACGAGGAAGATGGCGGCGTGGATGTGGTCGGGTGAGGAAGATGGCTCGTGGTTATTGTTGGAGTACAGCGGTCACGGTGCCCTAAAACGGACTTACGGATCAAAGTTAATGGTTGATTTAAACTGAAACCCTTTCGTCTCACAATTTTTCTAATATTTTTTTCGTTCGGAGGAACTCCAAAAAAAAATTGTGCTCGATTCGATTCCACTCGATCATTCCTCTCTCCGCTCGTGTAGCGATTTCCGCTTCGTGTCGATTATCCGCTCGTTTCGGTACCGCTCGGTTCGGTTTCCGCTCGTTCGAGTCCGTTCGATTCGGATTTCCGCTCGTTCGATTTCTGCCGTTCGATTCCGCATCGTATCGATTCCGTTAGTTTCGCTTTCCTGTCGTTCGATTCTGCACGTACGGTCCGTTCGTCGGTTCCGCTCGTTCGATCCGTTCGTTACTCGTAATTCCGCCTCGTGCGAAGTCCGCTTGTTCGAGTCCGCTCGTTCGGAGTCCGCTCGAATTGTATGATTCGAGTCCGCTTTGTTCGGCTTTCCAACGATTTCACACTCTCGGACTTCTAACCGAGTTTCCACTCGTTGGTTTCTACACGTTTCCACTCGTTATCGGAATTGATACGAGTTGTACCACTGGTTATCGTGCTAACGCTTCGACTAACGTTATGTTCTTCCTCTTTCTTTCACCGAGTACCACCATGAGACAAACCCAATTAAGCCGAAGATTTTTCCAACAACAAAATGAGCCACCGAAAAACTAAGGTTGCCTTAATGATGAACCAAATCTTCGAGTTCAATAATTACAAACAACAACAACAATAAAAAAACCACGAAATCCACCCGAGGCGATTGATACCAATTGTAGGACCCCGATTTACTTCCACTTCATAACACGAATCAATAACTAAGAAACTAGAGAGAGAGAGAGGATCGAAATGAGAGAGAAAGAGGAGAGAGAGATGAGAGAAAAGATAGAAATTAGATTTAGAGTATTTTTGTGATTTCTTAGATATTTTTCTCATGAAGAATATCTCATATATATATCCCAACGACGCGTGGGATATTATAACTAGGACGCACGGGCTCGGGTTTTGTTTGGGATTAAACCCGAAACATATACAATATTAGATTATCTATCGAGCCCGATTCCCGATATTATTTAATTACAACATTAACTAATTAAAGACCGAAGCTCCATCGTAGAGTGACCGAGCTTCCTTGTTCGACTCAATAAATTGAGGCTAACAAGTTGTCGTATTCGCGGCATGGGTTAAGAAAAGATGAAAGTGGCAAGTGGGGCTCCAACTGGCTAGAAATGTTGGCGAACCGTTACCAATTCCACTCTAAATAAACTTCGTAAATCCTCACCTTTGTTAAAACATAGATAATTATTCTTACTTAAAATTTTCATTCGTCCTTTGATTAAAATGTCGTATCTCGTTCCCCTGATCGCGGTTGTGTTCCTGGTGGTGGTTGGTGGTTATTTGGCGAGTGTTCCACATGAAGAGGATCACCAGTACATCATTGTAATACTAGGTCTTATTGTGCCACTCATCATCGTGGCGATTGGCATGGAAGTTTTCTAGAAAAAGTAGCTTTTGCCAGTCGGCGTGCGGGTTGTATTGCCGTTTTATCCTTGAGCATTTTAATTAATCTTATGCTGAATCCTCCAGGAAGAATCATCAAACGTTTCATCTTTAACTTTGTTTCGTTTATGTAGGATTGAATCCTCACAATGTATTTTGATGAATCGTAGTTTTTCATAGTTGCTTTGAGTATTGTCTTTAATGTGATGAATGAGTAAAATGTGTATGCGTTTCAAACTTTTATTATTACGTCGAATATTATTGAGCATATCTTTGTCGACCCAGCTTATACATAGTTGATCAGGCTATGTATACCTTAGGTTTACATTGACATCCCCTTTTCCTTTAGTTATCTGTTTGTGATTGTAAGTATAATCGATACTGAGACCCGTAGTGTATATAAATCGTCAGCTGTCTTCCCCAAGTATCAGTGAATGAGTTACGTTAAATGTCAATTGTTGTTTATTATTTCTGCGGGCCACTTCTACCAAACACTGGGGCTCTGAAAGTTATTTGTCCACTTTGTGTGTTTATCTTACTAAAACACACGTGCATAACAATCATGTGGTTTTGACGTGAATTATCTATGGTCGGAATTATAATCTCAGCGTATAGTTTATTCCTGAATAATTACTTTTGTTGAAGTCCAGGGGTTTTGATTGTAATCGCCCTTTGGCTAGTCATGACTATGTCATCATGAAATATTTTAAATTAATATTTCCGCAAAACTCCTACCCCACTACGTTCGCCTCCTTTTCCTATAGCATCAAAAGTTCCCTTCACTCCTGCCTCATCTTAAATTATCGCCGACCACTTCAACCATAACAAAGTTTCTCATCTCAATATCCTAGTAAACTGTTGGTTACTAATCCTCATGGGATTTCCAATCGATATTTCAATCCGTCATGATCATAAGTAAATCATCACATCTCTTAATTGAAGATCGTTTTGCTGGTCTACCCCTATGTGTTTCTCTCAACCGCGACGATGTAGCAGTCATTTAGCATATTTACTTCTTTGTTGTATTCCTAATACTTTGTGTTTTGTTGTATTAAGAACGTGAAAATATTTATAGATCTGATTGAATAGGATTTCCGCGTGTGTATTTTATTACATTATGTCCCTATGCTCGCATCTTGTTATGATACTAGATAATACCTTGGTAAGCCTTTAGAGGATGCATTTTAGTATTTCCATTTACATTGAAAAGGCGTTATTGATGGTGTAATGAAAAGAATTTCGGATTGACAAAATGTCCGAATAGTGGCAAAAGAAATTGATTTATGTAGGGGTTACTGTTTCTCCATACTGAAACCTGTTATGTGGGCCTTTTGAATTGATCCTTCAAGTTCCATAGTGTTCATCGAAAATAGTTTCCCTATCTCTGTTCCTTGAGCACATGATTGTATTCTTCATTTATTGGGTAATGGGTATACTTGTTTCGCATTGAGCATATATCGTTCAATAGCGTCATTTCATTGCTCAGTATTAAGAGGTTTCGTCATGTGATTTCAAAAGAAATAAACAAATAAATGACTTCACCATACATGGGTAAATATACTCATGAGAAAAAAACATATAGACAGAATGTTATTTCAATTATTATTTTAAATACGAAATCAAAAGTACAAGTTTTCCATCAATTCTCTGCTTAGATGTCCCTTCGAAACTGGAATACAAAGTCGTAGTGAGCCAGACCATTTTGCTAATAGTCCTAGCGGGCTTAGAATTTCTGAATTTGTTCATGTCCTCAGCACGTCTTCCACAGCAACAGCTACCCTTATCTGCAATAATGCGATCATCATTCATCGGGTAGCTGCTAGAAGAATCCGTGTACTTCGAATATTAGGAGTCTTTTGTCTTCTGCGTCTGCATAAGTGTGTCAATTTCTACCTTCATGTCCTCTAATTCTGGCCGTCACATCTTTTGGGTAGTTCTGGTGTCCCTCGATGCGGTTAACAATCAGAGAAAAGTAGTAGCATCTGGTTAAAATGGTGATGATGGAGATCTATTTCATCTTTTGATATGGTCCAGGAGCTGGAGATAATATTATAAGGAATATTGTGGTT
Source organism: Tanacetum coccineum (assembly GCA_026074375.1). NCBI lineage: Eukaryota > Viridiplantae > Streptophyta > Magnoliopsida > Asterales > Asteraceae > Tanacetum > Tanacetum coccineum. Next base: position 14,599 of record BQNB010085664.1, read on the forward strand.
AATTTATTTCTGGGAGGTTCACAGCCCTGTAGCAGGGGTCAAGGTAAATTCTAGTTCGGTAATTGGGGTTTGCCCGTGAGTTTGGGCGATCAAGTCTTCTTGAAAGGAAGTCCCGTGGCAGCTTCTTGTTCTGGGGAGTTGGTCAGCAACGTTGCTAGGAAAGTGATGAGACATTTCTTCTCGAATACACCCTGCTACGACAGAATAGAGTTTCTACTTCCTATATCCATATTTTAGGGTAGAGAATACCTTATGAGTGCCATCATTTTTGAGATAAATTCCATGTATTGCTTGGAATGGTATATGCATACTATGTCTCGAGGTTTATGTCTAGGTGTGTTGGATTTCAAGCATGGATATTGTTTCATTTTGTTCGTTTGGGAAATTTACTCGCAATTATTAGTGGTATCCTTATGTTAAGACCTAAGCCAGTGACCGGAAAGTGTGGTAGGGTTTCGGATAATAGATACATATCCATAGAGCTCATATTATTCTTGGCTCAGGAGCTGACCTAAACCTTCATGTTACCGGTTTCTTTTTGCAGCCATGACTGTTATTTGCGGCTATCGTCTCTTACTTTTACCGAGCGTGTTTTAGTGAATTTGTTGTTCATAGTTCCCAAATGATGGCGACATCTCCGTTAATATAGCGTACTCAGATGCGGCGCATGCTTTTGGTAGATTTTTATATACTTTTGAAATACTTTTAAGGGTATAACTGACATAATAATTCAGTAGTATACGTTCTCACAAAGGTCGCTATAAGGAACCCTCGAGTATATAGATATGGGGATTAGCAAGTTATCCCTAAGTGTTTATTAGGTATTCTCATAAAATGAGATAAGAAGGATGTAATATATACTATTTTATTTATGAAGTATTTATGATATTTCTATTTTTAGAAAGTCTTAAAAATTCAGACTTTTAAACTTACTTTTTATGAAAATATAAGGATATGCAATCTTAACCATCCATCTCATTTTATGAAACCACATCCTAGGGTGACATGTGTCTCTTCTTAATTAAAAAACCACCTTTATTTTTAAATTAAAATATTTTTTGTGAGTCCCTAAATGAATAGATCTTTGCAGCCTATGAAGGATGATAGCCAAGATGTATAAACACAACTGACTATATGTAGAAACACTGATTATGAATATAATATGTTGATGCGGAATCTCAACACAAGTACTAAGAAAAACAATGTGTAACTAAATAACAACTTCTATTAATCTGATTTGAACACTTTACAGATTACTAACTAGTTTGATATGATATTGCTATGAGATATCTTGAGAACTGAAGTCATATCCCTAACTATGCTAAGAGAGATCCTTTTATAGACTAAGGATAAACTCTCACAAGCTTACAAATCGCTAACAGATAACACATATCTTTTCCTAGAATATCTCATACATATCTCATAAACGGTACTAACTATTTTCTTCTAACGGTACTAACTAATTGATCAGTACTTACATTTTGTACTGTCGGTATTAACTATAACTAACAGTACTAACTATTTGTACTGTCGGTACTAACTTACTAAAACATAAATCCTAACAAAAACTCACCTTGTTAGTTAATCGTCTGGAATTGATAATGAATTAAGGCACGTCAAATAGTGACTGAACCAACACCTAAATTATGATGATTCTGAGTTTATATTCTAACACTTAACGTATGAAATAAATTATGTAAATGGGTGATAAAAAGGCATTGTCATTTATGAGATAACGTTTTCTTATGTTTTCAAAATGTTATTTAGACCGTTGGCTCTAGGGGCGACTTTACGAATATAAGTACATATACAGGAATTGGTACTATTATGCGACGTGACCTATATTTACAAGTTCTATATCTCATTAAAATATAGACCCCATTCGTTAGTTGCTAAGTTTATTTATTTACACCGCAGTCGTCAACTAATTCGCATACTTATCAGTTTTATTTATCACGGTTCGCTCGACTCGTTTGATTAATTTATAAAGATTATCTATTTACCACCAATACCCTTAAGTTTCCATATTGCCGCACGTAATCCTCTAATTCTTTAAAATAGGGCTTATCGAATATTTAGCTTTTCACATTTTAATTTCTACGCTCTTCATTATTTTCATGTTTTAAACCCGAATAAGTGTTTAAATATTTTAGTGTCAAAGAATTTATATAAACCGTGCTAAGTTCGTTTATACTTTAAACTCGCCGTTGTTATTCCTAGTTCATCGGAAATCGTTGCTTATAATTTTCTCATAATAGTATCGTTTCGTTAACTAATTTATCACTTTGTTTGGGTCTCGGCATGGGACGACCCAAAGGACTCAAAACATGCACGTTCTAATGCTTCTTACGTCAAGGAAGAATTTATGCAAGTTTTAGAAATTGATACATGCATTATTGCTATATATTACAAAACCCATGTGGCCTACTCTTTCTTTCCCTTCCTATTTGTTTTCTGTCGTGCCCAACAGTGGGTTGTACCCACTTGTTTTGTGTTTTCTTCTTCACAACATAACCCATCATATGTATTTATATAAAGCACATGTCCTACTTCTTTTCTCTTTCTTTTTGCTGCTCAACAGACGCAACAACAGTCAGTTTTAATACTAACTGCTTTCGGTTTCTTTTCTTCCGCAGCAGGACCCACAACATATATAAAATAGTTTTCTATCTATTTTGCATGTTTACGTCCTGCATGGTTAGCAACGAGAAGACTTAATATCGAAACACAAGGACGACCTTCTCGTCCCTTGCAGAACGCACAGCTGCAACAGCAACGGCAACTTGCCATAGCTCGTTTGCGTGCGATACGATACAAGTTGGTGTTGAGTAGGTGCAAGGCCTTGTTATGAAACAACAAGCATGGGTTGCTTGGGTTCCTTTGGGGCTGTGACATTCCAATAGTGAGCCACGGCTCATCGTGGTTTGTCACATGCCACCTTGTCCTGCCCAGGTAATCATGCCGAGTTCACACCACAAGAAAAACTTTATGCAACTCGCGTATACCCTAGCGTCTAATCGTCCCTAGTAAGCCAACATTTTATAAGTCAAGTTTCTATTTGTTTAACGTTTGTTATATAGACGTTGGTTCGTTATTAGTTTTACACGCATGATATGTTGTTTACTAGCTTGAATATGCGTCGTTATTTTATGTGTGACACAACCAAGATCTTTGCATACGTACGTACATGCGAACCGCGTATGGGTTAAATGTCGTGTACTAGCCAAGGAAGGTTGAGGCCTTCGTTTAGTTAGCCAAGACTAGACGTGCTTTGGTTTTGGTCGAATGCTAGGCTACAAGGATAATGACATAGTTAAACTAAGAGGTGACTCACCGAGGTTCAAGCTCGCTATTCAATAAGGATGGTGATGGTGGTAAGAAGCTCAAACCACACTTGGTTGCTACTCCTTTTATCTCGACGCCCCTTTGGCTCTTGACCTCGACGAAACTCGAACTCAAACGGTATTGCTTACTTCTTGTTTTCAAAGTTTTGGTTATACTAAAAGTGTGCATAAATGGGTTTTACATATACATAAAATTCTCACTTGGCTACTGAGATGTTGTATGTGAAATGGTACTACACACTATTTCACCATAGCGATAATTCTAATACTATTAGTCATCATTGTCTTTTCCTAATACTATTAGAGAATCCCTACTATTTCTTATCTTTTCCATTTCAAATTGTGTCAGATGTTTTGAGACGTATCATGTGATAGGAGTCTTCAAATTGAGAAAGTAAGTAGGGTAATGTGTAAGAGTCTATAATGATGGATGTTTTATTATTATCATATATTGGTTTATGTATTCATACGTGTATATTTCTTTTGAATTTAATTAAAGGTTTTCATGGTTATTAAGTTGAACGTAGATGATTTTATAAAGTGCTACAGGTAAATGGCCTCGTTTCATAAATGTGAAATAAGTATGGTTTTTATCGTTACACGCTCTAAAATATCCTTTTAGACACAAGGGCAATAATGGTGATATTCGCGTGTTATTTAGACTTTCTATAACACGAAGTAATGCATAGTGTTCATAAAATAACTTTCTTTTGAGGTTAACGGTAAATTTTGCAAATTTTGCGATACATAATTCTTCTTAAGGAAAAGAGAAATCTAATTTTTTTACGGGGTGCCACACTAAGACAAGTTCTAGGTTTGTTAGTCCTAGATGAAGCAAGACTTCCTTTGGACCCTAACTCCTTTAATTTCTTGGCATTTGCCTTACGTTTCTTTTGATTTTCACGTATTGAGACATTGGCACTTTGGTTATCAGCACGAGAATTCATGTTATCCAAATAATTAAGCACACAAACATCATGATTGGCAGTAACTAAACATTACTTACACATAACACAAACAATTTTAGATCTAGCATTTCGAATGGCAAGCGTAATGTTATTACATTCAGATGACATGTGATTATGATTCTTAGGTATTTTGGAATTCCTATGTTTTTCTTCTAATTTCTCGACGTTATTCGAGAGGCAACTACTCTTAGACTTAGATGAAACCCTATCAGTATTAGAATTGCTCCTAGGATGTGGTCTTCTAGTCTTAGCAGTATTGTTTACTTTGGTAGAAGAAAGACTGTTTGAGTCAGAATTAGCTTGTTGCTTATGAATAACATTTGGTTGTGAAACAGTGATTGTTTTATCCTAACGCTTATTTTAGCGGGTTTGTTAGGAACAACATTATCTACCATAGAGGTCTTAAAAGGATTCATCCTAAAGATTCTAGGGGCAATCACATTAACAGTTTGCACACCTTTCGATTCTCGTGTGGAAGGTGCCGAGTTTGAAGTGACTGGTTTAGACAAAGCATTCGTCTTATCAACTTTGGGGAGAACCGAGGATTTTAGAAAGGGAGTGACAGAATAGAGTTTTGATCCAGAAGAAGAAAAAAAAGGTGGTAACCCCAAGATTGATTGCTTTGTAAACATAGTATTCGTTCTCATACCTTTTGTGGTGCCTTTTGGTTTAGAAACCTTATCAAAAAACTAGGCTCTTAGCTTAGCATTTTCATAGATTGTGTCATATAATTGTCTTTGCAAAGAGTCAATTATTGAATTGGTCTGAGCGTGCGTCACTTTGATAGAGTCAAACAAGTTCTTGTATATGGCCTTAAGATGTTCATTCTCTTTTGCATAATTCTGAACCTGAAATTCTAGTGATACGTTCTCATCTTTAAGTTTCTGAGACACCGGATCAAGGGTATTTGATGTACATTGAGTATCACTACTCTTACCCTTGACATCTCCCAACTGAGCTTGCAACTGTTCAATCTTTTGTTGCATGTCATTATAAGCTTTATCATACGAGATCTTGTCATATTTGCATTCTTCACATTTTGTGTACCAATTATTCCAAAGAACAGCGTATTCTTTTTCCTTTTTAATAATGCAATTTTCAAGTTTTTCTTTCGTACGATCAAGCTCAATTTGGAGATCAGTATACTGCACTTCGTGAGTAAGCATATTAAATATATCATGATCGTGACAATTTTCATCTTTGGGTACCTCAGTTGATCCATTTGAGTCATAGATGGGAGCATTGTCAGACTGAGTTCCAGATGTGGATGCTTGCTGCAATGTATCCTCTGAAGTGCAGTTTACTTTTACTCTCTCAGTTTCTTCATAAGCATCTGCAGCAGCCATGAATTCAAATTCCTCTTGAGTGCTTTGGATCCCTGCTTCTTCCTCTTGAGCAATCTGCAGCTGTTGCTGAAGATAAGCAGCATCCCATTTTCTTGGCTTTACTGTGCAGTTGCTGGCATAATGACCCTCTCCTCGGCAGTTGTAACACCTTATCGGATTACCATTGATACCATTACCATTACCCTCAGCCGGTGTTGTAACAACATTTCCATTCCCATACTGATTTGCAATTTTTGAATCAACACTAAGACCATTCATATTTTTAACATTCTAAATACCCGGATTCTGAACTACATTTTGCCCAACTTCATTCCTATCATTCTGCACAGCATTTTGTCTTACCTGATTTCCAACATTGTCATCAACCATTTGCATTTTGATGTCTTGGCTCGTGTTCATATCCGGTTGTGTAATTTGATTATTGCGGGGAATTAATGACCTTCTTTGGTTGTTGTTTGTTGGAATGGTGTTGATTTTGAATGCTTTAGCTATTAAAGCAAGTGCCTTGTTCATTGCAGTTGTGGGATCTGAACTGTCTTTGAGATTCTGCATTGGTTGTGGCATGTAGTTCGTGTTGAATGAAGGTTGTTGGACAAAGTTGTTGTTGGGTTGTGGATGTTTTAGGTTGGTAATGAGTGATGATTGATCTAGGTGAAACGGTGTCTGAGTGTTTGCCATTAATGCCAAAGGATCATGTGTGTTTGCTAGTCGTTGTGCTCTAAAAGCATTGATGTCTTGTTGAGTCGACATTGCAAAAGTGATGTGAAATGATATGCAAGGATCTTTAGTGGGTAAAGTGATTATTGTTGTGGATTGAAACCAATTAACGTTCACGGGATTTTACAAATCTTAGATTTAAACCGAGAAAAGAATTGAATCTTTCGCGGGATTTTACAAAATCAAGAAGAAACCGTGAAACAATGATTAATTGTGGTTGAAATTGAAGAATTTGAGCTTTTGTTGGCAAAAAGTGAGCTTAAAACGATGACCGGTGCACAAACGTTGAACTTAAAATGAGTATTGGTTAATTAAAACTCAAATAAGGATGAACAGTGCAATTGACATTCACTTTGGAGGACTAACGGGCTGAATTATAGCTTGTAAGGACTGACGGTGCAAAAGAGTATTAACAAAGAGGGTAAATAAGCTAATAAAGGATGAATGGTGAATTTTACATGAACTCCAGGGACTGAATGTGCAAATTTCGAAATTGGTTTAATAAAAACAGTTCCCTCCTTGTTTTTCTTTGTCTTCTTCGATGAGATTTATAGAAATGTAACGAATGTATTTTAGTTCTTTCTAGTTTGTACGGTGATCGTCGGTAACATGTGAATTTACCACGATGATCGAAACGAGTTCACGATCGCAGTGGTATATGAAAGAAGTCCCGTAGTTAACCGACACTCGAAACCAAAAAACCCGAAATAGCTCAAAACGTGTAAGATTTGTTTCCGTCAACTTGTTAAATAGGTTCCTAATGCTTTGATAGTTGTTCGGTAAAAAAAGAAGATGAGATGTTCGGTAGCAAAGTTGTTCGATAGAAAAGTTATTCGATACACAAAGTGTTGAGTTGTTCGATACTCAAGGAACTTGAGTTGATCGATACTCAAAGGAACTTGAGTTGTTCGATACTCAAAGAACTTGAGTTGTTCGATACTCAAAGAGATGAGTTGTTCGATATTCAAAGAATCTTGAGTTGTTCGGTATCAAGGAAAAATGAGTTGTTCGACTTCAAAGGAAGCTAGAGTTGTTTGGTACTCAAAGAAATGAGTTGTTCGATAGCAAAGTTATTCGATACAGGAGTTGTTCGGTATCAATGGTTTTGAGTTGTTCGATATCACAAGCTTGAGTTGTTCGGTATGGCAGTTTATCAAACACCTTGAACGCACCTAACTTCGACTCTTGTATCAGCCAAGTTTAAACTTGTTTCGAGCCACAAACTTTGTAAATCACAAGTAACCTCAACCAAAAACTCAAAGAAGCTCTACAATAAGCTCTTAACCAAAAAAATAAGCCACTACAAGGAGCTCGAAAATAAGCTTTTAAGCCACAAAGATATGCTACAACTTTATAAGAAAGACACAACTGAGACGTTAAGGTTGTTTAAAAAAGAAACAAAAATAAACTAGTTGATTTTTTCATAGACAAACCAATACGCACCCCTTATTGGTTGAACACAAAAAAACCAAATGTTTTTACATGCAATCCAAACGCAGCCTACAGTTCAAAGCCCAAATGATGTGTGATAAAAGACCATAACAAAGTTTGAAAACCTTTTGAAATCCACAACTTGAAAAGAAATAAAAAAAACGTGACCTTGTTTTTCAATAAGCTAATATAAAATTAAAGAGTAAGCCGAAAACAAAAAATTAAGCTCAAATAAGCTCACAACAACAAAAACACTAAACCCAACCTTGGCTCTGATACCACATGATAGAAGTATCATTTCATCACCATGAACACAAAATGAGAAAAATAGTTTAGAGAGAGAAAGAACTAGAGAGAGAAATAAAACAAGAGAAAAATGGTTACTAGCACATGAAAGAAAAATGAGAAGAAACACCCTCTCCACACTTGGAGAGGGCTTTATATAGTTACAAGGGTAGACAAGCCTAGTGGGCTTTGTCTTTGGGCTGGACGAAATGGGCTTAAGCCGACAACTAGGCCCAATTAGCTTAAATAAATTCTCGTAAACTATTATTTACTTATACAAGGCTCAAGAATAATAATGACCATCACTTTACTAAAAACACAGCTAACAATTTGCACACTTAAAACTTGTTTTTGAGTTTTCTATTTATAAGGTCTGGAGTCGGTTCGATACGGCGTATCCAAAGTGTTAGATACGGCGTATTAGGGGTTTCTTGGAGTAGGGACCACGTTTGATATCTTCCAAAATATTTTATTCCCATATAGCTTGAATACGGTGTATTGCCTTCTTCTGGATACGACGTATTGGATCTTATTTCCTTTGTGGTCTTTGGTGAGTGCAGACACATATACACTGTATATTCCTTGATGGATACGACGTATTGGTTTTCAGAATAGTAATCTTTAAAATATATTCGTTTAAGCTCCAAAATGCTTGCCTTTTAGTTAACTTTCACCAAGTACCCATAATTACTGCAATTCTCAAATATAAACGATTAAGTAATAATTCTTTGCAATAATTATACAAAATGGGTTAATTACATGGGATTAATGATGCTATATAATAGACAATATTTGATGTCATCAAATATCCCCCCACTTGAATCCTACTTGTCCTCAAGTAGCCTTTAGAAGTTTATAAAAATGTATCCCTAAGGATTTTTGTGTTTAAGCATTTATTTGATCTATTATAAGTACACAAACAAACACCTCACGAAATAGGAAGATGAAAACACTCAAATCACTCAACTAATCTATGTGGTAACATGTAACTAATTCGCTCAATTGCTCGGTAGTGACGAGTATTCTATCATAGGCTTGGCAAAGATACACATCTCCACCACTAGAGCTAAGGAGTAACAAGTTTATTAAGGTAAAGTGGGTTTTTATTATAAGTGTTAGCCTCAAAATATTGAGCTGAACAGGAAGTTTGTTCATTACGTATACGAGTCTCGGTCATTTAATTAGTTAATGTTGTAATAGTATAATATCGGGAATCGGGCTCGATAGTTAATCTAATATTGTATATGTTTCGGGTTTAATCCCAAGCAAAACCCGAGCCCAGATCCTAGTTAAATATCCCGCGCGTCATTTAACGCGACGGGGTATATAAACTCTTTTCTATTTAGAAAAGAGTTAGTTGTTCATTTCTAAATTAATTCCTTTTCCTATATTCTCTCATCTCTCTCTCTCTCTTCTTTCTCTCTCTACAAAAACAACTCACTCTCTTTATCTCTTTTCTAGTTCGATTCGTGGTTCGTTATATGAAGTGAAGTGATTACGGGATCCTACAATTGGCATCAGAGCTTCAAGGGTGGATTTGTGTTTGATTCTTGTGGTTGATTAGCAAATTTCGTGGCTTATTTTGGTTCTAAAAGCCCACGGCTCAAAAAGCTTATTTGGGCTTAATTTGTTGGTTAATCTTGTGGTTTTTCTTGTTACTAATGCTAAAGAAGTTCATGTGTTGCCACTACAAGTGATTAACAAGGCTCAAGTTCGAAATCAAAGCCAAAAAGGTTCGAATTATTTTATGTTCTTCATGGAGAGTTGCCTAATCGTGGACGATTCTCAAAGAAATACGAGTTAAGGTGTGTTTAAACTTGATATACACACTTAGTATTGCATGTTAGAGCCTTGATTCGTGGATAAAAAAGCTTATTTGAGTGATTTTGTCAAATTCGACCTTGTGTTCATCGTGGAGGGTTGCTTATTTAAGTATTTGTTCTTCACGGCGGTTTGACTAGCTAGGGGACAAGATCCACGATTTAAGGAAATAGTCAACGGCGGTTTGTTGACCACAGTGGCGAGTTGTGTTTTATATTAATAAAATATTACACGGCGAGTTGTTGAAACCAGGTGGCGGTTTGCATTGTATTGTGGCGAGTTGACAGGTTCATGGCGAGTTGATTATAATATTGTCCAAATTCAAACGTTACTCTGCCTAAAATAAAAACCCACGGCGAGTTGTTTAAAATATTCTAGGCGGCGAGTTAAGGAAACTAGGCAGCGAGTTGCCATAACTAGTAGCGGTTTGATTATAAAATCAGGCGGCGAGTTGTGTAACTACACGGCGGTTTGGCAAATTATTTAGGCGGCGGTTTGAGTCAAAGGTCACAGCGGTTTGCTCAATTAAGCGGCGGTTTGCTTTATATTTATTGCCAGCGGTTTGGTTAAGTGAAGGCGGCGAGTTGTGTAACTTCAGCAGCGGTTTGATTTAAAAAAAAAAAAAGTATCCAGACGACACCCTTTTTAGCGACACTTTTTTACGGAAAAAGTTGAGTCATATGTAATTTTTTTATATAGCATTTTTAACTTATTTTTACACCAAATTTAGATTTTGGTAATAGGGTAAAATTTATTTTTTTCATAATCCAAATGCGCCGAATTCCAA
>BQNB010085665.1:6934-28408 GCA_026074375.1 Tanacetum coccineum
GTATTGTTATGACACTTTGTGTCTATACTTTGCTAATTTTTTTTGCATGTAGAATTCTCTATATAGACGCCATTGTGTTGTGATGATATCCTTTCTCGTTATGCCTCGCATTTCCGCCTTGGCGGGGTGTGACACTCCGTCACAGAACGCGGGTTAAAAACCTCGTTAGACTTTATAAACCACAAAATCATGTTTATATTTTGTTAACACACCGGCTAAGCAAAATGTGTCGTCAAACATCTCTTACATAAATAAATTCAATTATGCAATGACAAAAATAAAGGTATAAAATGAAACAATTGAAGTTTAATGCAATGAAAGTGTTGCACTATATTTAATGCAATTTGAATAATATTATTCATTACACTAAAATAATGCAATGGTTTAATGTTAACATTGAAACAAGTTTTGTGTACTTTTGTACTAATGCAAAAAGGTAAAAATGGTGCTTGCTAACCCTAGAAAATACGTGACAACCTCTAGTATAAACTTTTGTACCATCATTGCAACTGCATATTTCAAATTTCAAATTTCACTGACAATGAAACAGGAGACAAAAACACGTACCCTCTTCGTTGTTAGCGTCGTTGTAAAAAAGAAGACATTTCAACGTGTTAAGATAAATCTCTAAATCTATCAAGATCGACGCAACTTAGAAGTCTTCTATGTGAGACGCCCAATGTCAAGATATTACCTTTAGACAGTTGTATCTTGTTCTACATATTGGGATGGGAGGCTTTAATTTCTGTCGGCAAGCATGTTGGGTAGCTCTAGAAGTTCATCGCTCTCGCCCCAACTTGCCTTTACCAAACCCGCTATAGAATGCATAGTTGCAGTTTTGTACCGATGTTGTTGAGAATTGCGTCTTCTTTGATCTTTCATGAATAATACATTCAAGATTTGACCACTTTTAAAGTTACAATTTACTCATAGTGATGCACAACACATTTGATACATTTCGTTGAAATATCTTTTATATAATAAAGAAATATTTTATGACAATCCGTTATTTTATTCACCAATGAAAGAGCTCAATTGTAAAATCGAGCCATCCAATCGGCTAATAATTTGAAAATTGAATTAGTTTGTTCAAACTATTGATAAATTCTCTAGAGATTTTTTGTGGAGAAAGAAAATAAAAAAACGCATGACCCTGTGAGCTTACTTTTTTTTAATTTTAGACTTAAGTGTAAATAAACGTTATATGTTGATTGGTTAATAGAATTTACAATAAAACTTTGAACCTTTAAAAAGAAGCTAATCTTAAAACTGATTTTTTAGACTCAAGTGTAAAAACCTCAATTTCCATCGTTTTCAAAACAACTTATATATTTTACAAAAAGGCCGTATGCTTTTAGATTTTTTTATAAATAACAAATACTACTATTATTATTACCATTATATACAATAGTGAAGCAAATGACAACGTTTTGAAGGTGCAAAAACGACGTCGTTTGCATGTTGGACTGAGCCGGTTGTTTGAAGGGGCAAAAATTACGTCGGGCTAGGCCGGTTGCGAGCGGAGCGGGTAATATGACGTCGTTTTGAACGACATCGTTAAAATAAACGACGTTGTTTCCATTTTCTCGGTCTCACCTCCTTGCGTCACACATACATGCGCGCACGCTAGGGATGAGCGCGTTATCATTTTGGTACCGTAACGACACCGTTTTTGGTGTACCAGATTTTTTCCTGACTTAATTTCAACGTTCCGTTCCCGGAACCGTATCTTAAACCGGTACCGGTATCGGTTCCGATATAACGGTACTAAAAGGGGACATAAAAGATTGAGTTTTCAAAGTTTTAAAAGTACTTTGTCTATAACATATTAGACTTCCAGTATAGCACATTTGTCTATAACATATTAAAATAACATATCTTCCGGTATAACACATTGACTTCTGAAAGCCCAAACATCATGCAAGTTTTAGACTTCAAATATAGCTAATAGATTCAGTATCGTTCTTCCCATTTTCACTCCATATATTCTTACGGGATATCATTGCTAAGATAAAGGAAGAGAATATGTGACAGTCATTCGAAGCATATGCATTTTATGGCCTATCGCTATATGTTGAGTATGAAATCTGATTTGAACTGTAAACGGCCTTTTTAGTTCAAAACTTCTTTGTAAAGACATAATTACTTACAACAGTTATGACCACCAAAACAACATCAAGAAAAATGACAAAGCTGAAATGTATAGCCTGTAAAAATTCCATTTTGATAACAAAGCACATTAACAAAACCACCGTCTCAAGTTCATTTTCATTTTTTAAAACTCGCTCACTTGGCAAAAAGAGTTATAATTTGACAATTAAACAAGTTAATTTCGAACTCTGAAATTTACTAACATAACAGCACAAGTAAACACTTGTCTAGAAAACTAGTACCGATTTCGGAAATTCCTGTTATGATCCCGCACCAAATTTCAATGGTACCGTTTTTTACACCGTTTTCATAGTACCTGTACCGTACCGGGTATAAAACACCGATACGGGTACAGGTCGGTACCGGTACGATTCCGGTACCGTATCGTTCTTTCGGTGTCGCTGCTCATCCTTAACGCGCGCATATACACACACAGAGAGAACGAACACAGAGGTAACGTGGGTTACATAAGGGTTATTAGATCGGTCAGGATTAGTGTTGCATGTTAGTGGTGCTATTTGTTTTCTTTTTCTTTGATGGTGGTTTGGTTTTTTTTTCTTTGATATTTTGTGTTATTGATGATTTTGTTGTTTAAAGTTGAAATTGTTTTAGGGGTTTGGGTAGGAACTAAGACTGTGAATTATAGTTGATATGTGGTGGTTTGTAACAAAAAAAGTGGTTTGAGGTGTTAGGGTTTAGGTTCACTGATGTTTTATAACTGCTTGCATGTCGTATTTTTGGTTCAATTTTGTATTTTGAGATTTGTTGTTTTTTTGATTTTGTAGATTAGAGTTGAAATTATGTTGGGGGGTTTGGTAGGAGTAAGGAGTTGAATTGTTAGCTTTGCTTGATATGTTGTAGTAATATGTAATGTTTATTTGATCAACGCTTTTATTTAGTTTTGCAGAAAAAGATTATTATACAATAGCAAAGCAAACACTGGTGTTTAATACTTGGTTCAGCTGTGATGATTTAGTCACCATGTGATTTGTAGTTTTGACGTGGCAAAGATTGATGGCATTAATTGCAACTAATTTTTTACAGCCAATATGATGTATGTGTTGGTCGTAATCTTGCATTTGCAAGTAGCGAAGCAAATGATAGCATTTTCAAGAGTAAAAACAACATCATTTCCATATTGGGCCAGGTCATTTGTGAGTGAACTGGGTATAACTAACAAATAGCGAAGCAAATGATAGCTTTAAAAATTTGTTTCGTGATTTTATTGGGTTTTGGAAAAGTAATGCCATTTGAGTTTTGCGCTGGAACGTTTGCAACTAAATGGTGACGTAAAATTGATATTAACGGTTGAGTCGTATCAGTACGTGCAAGGGTACTTTTGCAGCCATTTCAATTTCTGAACGATACGGTACCGGATATTAACGGTTGAGTCGTATCAGTACGTGCTTGGGACGCTCCTAGGGTTCTGAATCCTTCCACTCCTCACAAAAAAGGAGGCCTTCTCACACAAAGAAGAGATGTCTAGTTTTTAGCTTATTAATTAGTTTAGTAGCTTATTATTGTAATCTTTTAGCTTATTGCCTTGTTTTAATGTATTTCTCCTTTTAAAAGCTTGTAAACGTTTGAATTTTAATAAAAGTTTCAGTTTCATTTACATTGTGCCTTTAAATTATGTTTTACTTTAAGAAAACTTGTTAAACATGTGTTTGGATACAACTTAATAAGCTCTAATAATCTCTCTAATACCTAATAAGCTAGCTTTTATTCAGTTAAGCCTTTAAAGCTTAACTGAATTTATATTTCACCTTAAATCTCACTCTTAAATAACCTCACCTTTACTTGGAAGATAAGCAAAACCTGGATGGGCTTATATGACTATACCAGCTTGTTCTAAACAAGCTGAAGCTTGTTGATAAGCTCTAAATGAGCATGAGTTAGCCTTGTTTTGAGCAAAGGCTTGTGTAAGTTCCAAAATCCCTTTTAAAGCTTATTTTCTGTCACTGCTTATTCTATGCTTATTGCTTGCTAGTTAATGTTCAAATGTGCTTATTCTGTCTTCATTTAGCTTATTTGTTCTAGCTTTAAGAGTTTTATAATCTGTTTAGAGTTTTAGTTAAGTTTTCATAAAAATTGTTCAAAAAGCCAAAAAATGCTTATTGTTCTAGCTTATTGATTAGTGCTTATTTGTGGTTGAATATTGCTTAAAAGTGATTCATATACTTAGATCTTAATCTGTTTTAAGTTTTATTGCTTTAATAAATCTGTTTTTAAGCTAAAAATGGTTTTCTTAATACTTAAGGGGTGTTTGGCACTAGCAGTACTAACTTGAGTTAGTACTGCTAGTTTGCTCTTTACCTTTTAATCAATCTTGATAAGCCTAAATTAAGCTTAAAAATCAGTTTATTCAAGTTCCTAAAGTTTAAAACTCAAGTTTAAGGTTCAAAGTAACCATGGTTTGAATATGTGGTTTTCTAGGTTGATAACAAAGCTTATTTGATTTGATCTTGATTAGTAGCAATTCTGTGTTGTTTTCATGCTTGTTTTGGTTCATAATGCAGTAGAACTTAGTTAGTTTAAGTGTGCAATTGTCATTTGTGTTTAAGTCACAATCTGTCAGTTTCTAAGTATCAAATTCAAAAGTATAAAAAGCCAAGTTTACATAGCACATTTTAGGTAAGGATTAAGTATAGTATTAAGGATCCAAAAAAACGAGAGAATAAAGTTCCTTTGTAGTCCAACCTAATCAGTTTTAGCTTTTAAAGTTTCAAAATGACAAATTTCTAGCTTATAATTAGGCCTGCAGTTAGTCATTTAGTATTTTATAAAAACTTGAAAAAACCAAAACATAGGAATTTAGTTAAGCTGCCATTTTCATTTTTCCTTTTCTAGCCTATTTCATTAGCTTATCTGCTTAAATTTTGCTTATCTTTGTTATTTGAGTCATAGTCTTAATCTGTTTTTAGCTCCATATAACTTTTTATGAGTACTTAATGGTCCTTAAATTTGAGCTTAAAAAGTGGAAAAAGTCTTTAAATCTATTTTTGATGTCTGCTGTCTCAAATGCTTTTTAAGGATTTTCAGCTTATTTTGTTTGTTAAATTCCTGTCCCTAGTGCTTATTAGGTCAAGGTGTTAGTCTGTTTCAGCTTATTGAGTTGTCCATTTGCTTATTTAGTTAGAAATCTCCAAGTAGTTAGCCAATTTTGTCCAAATACTTATTAGAACCAAGAAGTCAACTAAGGGTTAACCACACAACCACAAGGAGGGCTCCCACTTGCTCCAAGAACCATCTTGAGCAAGTGAAACCCTTAATGAATATGATGTCTAAAACTGCCATAGAATTTTAGCTGACTTGATGGGCCTGAAACTGCTAGAAGGATTCTTCCCTAATCTGAGCTCTAGTTGAATAAGTTGTAGCCCCATGAGTTTTGCACCTTCTCCCCAAAATTCAGCCTCTAACACCTTATAGAACTCCGGGAAATCCATTTTTAGTGGAGGTTACTCCAGTAGCTCTGAATTTGTTATGCCTTTAACTTTTGCGCTATTCGAATCCACTCATCAGTTACAATAATTTTATGATTAAATACATTTATCCTATCATCTAACTACTATAAAGTGCCCAAATAATGGTTACAACAAAAATTAAAATCATACAAAAAGAAGCCGAAACAACGGCAAAACCCAAAATTAAAATTAAATGCAATTTCAAGCAAAACAAGTCACAAGTGGTCATGGTTTTCATCGGATTTGCATACACAATATAATAATATCATAATATCATATATTAACAATGTGTTGGCTAATTCCATGGCCAAACATGCATGTATTTGCCATGGAAACAAAATGATTAACAAGAAATAAATTGTTTAGCCAACAAATCGAAGAAATAAATTGACTAACCCCGATTGGTACGTGTAACCAATGGCTTAAGGATTACTTAGTACTGTATTAAAGACCTTATAATAACCATATTAATTCAGAAATTAATGCCCAAGGGGCTGATTTAAAACCGATTTCCAAAACACGCGATTTAGGCCATTTTACACGTACCCGATAGCAAAACCAATTAAAGTATGTATAACAAATAGCTATAGGATCAAAAATACCCGATCATAAGACCCTATTTGGGTCAAATTATGTTCAAAAAATAGGCCCTAGGGGCTGTTTTAAAATCTTCCTTTTGAATCCATCAAAAACACGCGTTTTTAGCCATTTTTACGCATACAAGATGATCATATGACATCATATGATGGCTCGTGATACCACTATAGGTGGTGAATTAAATGATTATCATATAAATAAGTATTAAACGCAGTGGAACAAGAACCTATCAACGAATCCGTAGAGTCATATGATCAATCATAATAAAAACAAGAAAAGTAATACCTTTGTAGCGTGATCGGTAGAATCAAATGGTGACCTTCACCTTAACACGAAACACCCAATGAAACCAAATGATCAAAGGAGATAACCTCTATGATGTATCCACACTACACTTCCTTGTATACCAAATAGATGCTAGTCTTAACCTCGTAGCTTTGTAAAATACTTTTGAATGGACAAGATACAAAAGTTGGATCAAGAAAAACAAAAACACATATATGAATGTGTTTATGTGCCGTGTTTTTATAGAGAGAAGAGAGGAGATAATCTCTCTAATTTGGTCAATCAAAATCAATCAAATTAATGTGATGTTATCACTAATTCATTAACCATAAATAGTTTGATCTCATCCCTTTCTTTGCTCCATATGGCCGGCCACCTATTAAGGGTGTTAGTGGGCTTTCTTAAACTTTTCAAGTCCAATAAATATAGTACACTACTTATTTATTAGAAGCCCAATATTGATCCCGAGTTACGTAGGTTATTTATATACCGTAAATACAATAAACACGATATATAAAATGGTACCTCAGTGTATATGTGTGTGACCCCATAGGCTCACATGTGTCTAGCCATATAATTAGTTATTATGACACGAGCATACTCCAACAGCTCCCACTTGCGCACGTCATAATAATCAAGTAATTATACAAGCAAAGGTTAGCGTCTAGCAACACGCCAATGCCCCCAGAGACATATGAGGATAGTTTCTTAAACATCTCATTTAAATGGTTTAGATATCAATCATCCTTTTGTTATAGATACTATGTTGAACATCTGACATGGATCATAAGTCATTCTTATGTTTAACAATTCTGTTTCTCGATATAGACATTGAACTAGATTACCAAATTAATCAAGTATCATCTTAATTACATTTGGGTGCGGCCACACATACATCTGTTCAAATCATCGAGGGGCCCAGTAGTATCTTACTCCATAACATGTGGAGGAACAAATCCTATTTTGACTGCACGTGTCCGTTATGTGTTTCATATCCCTCCTGAAAATGGCCTTTATAGCAGCCTTCAACAGGTCAGCGTTGAACCATATCTAAGATTGACATTCCACACACACAAAACCTACTTGCATCTCAAGTCTGAGGATGAGAGACATAACCACTTGCGAGATTCACTATTGACGCCGATCCATGTAGTGAATACTCGTAGGTTGGGTCAGTCCAATGTTCATCCAATGAACAACATATGAGTTTGGCGGTATCATCCTTTAATATTCATACTGTATGAATATGACCAAAACACTTACATTTTCCTTAATTCAATGATGCTCCCGTATCATTAACTGACAATGGACGATTTAGAATAAATAAATTATTCATGGATTTAAACATGCTAATATAGGACACAGTATTTATAGAATGAAAACGATCACACCAAGTATATCAATTCATTATGAAATAAAACTGTTTTACATCCCAATTATTCAAATACTAAAATAAACAGATCTACATGAAACTACCAGCTGGTCTAAGTCTAATGCTCTTAGCATGCTCAACATGTTTGGTTCAAGGCATTGGTTTTGTAAGAGGATCAGCTAAGTTGTTATCCGTATGAACTTTGAGAATTGGAATATCACCTTCTTGAATAACTTCGCGAATAAAATGATATTTTCTTCAAAAATGTTTGGCACCCTTTTGAACACTAGGTTCGTCAGCTATGGTAATGGCACTTGTGTTGTCACAGTACATATCCATATGTTTATCAATGATGGGGACAAAGCCAAGCCTAAAAATGAATTTACGTATCCAAATAGCTTCCATTGCAGCTTCAGCAGCAGCTATGTATTCAGCTTCCATATAAGACATTGCGGTATTGCTTTGCTTAGAACTTTTCTAATCAACAGCGTCTCTGTTCATCACGAAGAGAAACCCTGTTTGAGATCAAAGGTCATCCCGATCAGTCTCCCAACTAGCATCGGTGTAGCAAGTAACATCAAGCTCAGTTGTGGAATCACCACCATAAACAAGAAACATATCTTTAGTATTTCTAAGATACTTCAGTATGTTCTTTACAGCAGTCCAGTGACTTTTGCCGGGATTCTGTTGGTATCTACTCGTTAGGTTCTGAGAGAACGCTACATCAGGTCTAGTGCACCTCACATTATACATGATAAAGCCTACAGCCGAAGCATAAGGTATTCCTTTCATTCGCTTCACCTTTGCCGGTGTGGAGGGACCTTGAGATTTTCTCAAGTCTACATTGGGTTGTATTGGAATAGTTCCATGTTTGGAAGTATCCATCTTGAATTGTTTCAAGATTTTGTCAATGTATGCATTCTGACTTAAACCTATCAATCGCCTTGATCTATCTCGATAGATTTTGATTCCTAGAATGTATGCCGCCTCAGCTAAGTCTTTTATGGCAAAACATTTTCCAAGCCAGGATTTTACATCTTGTAGAATTGGAATGTTGTTTCCCATGAGTAATATGTCATCGACATATAAGATTAGGAAGACGATGATACTTCCACTAGCTCTTTTATGTACACATGACTCATAGGGATTTTGAGTGAAACCATACTCTTTGATTTCCTCATTAAATCTCTTGTTCCAGCCATAATTCGTAAGACAGATTTGGGACTTTCTCGTGCCACATTTCGTATGGTGTCTTATTAACCTTTTTTTAGAACCATATTGAGTATGTGTGCAGCAGACTCTAGAGCATATCCCCAAAAGGACATAGGCAAAGTAGTTAGACTCATTATGGATCGAACCATATCAAGTAAAGTTCGATTTCTCCTTTCTGATACACCATTGTGTTGTGGCGTATAGGGAGGAGTAAGTTGTGAGTTGATGTTATATACACTAATTATACTAGCTCGAGATAAAAATGATGCTTAAAATAAGTGTTATATGTTCGGTATCAAATTCAGAAAGTTGTACACCTTTTCGCAAAGTCAGAAAACAATTTTTTACAAAAATCCGTAATTCTGAGTATCAGGTGGCCCCCTTAAATATTTGGGCGGCCCCCTTAATTCCTGGGTGGCCCCCTTAATTTTAAGGGGACCACCTGTCTGATTCGGCAGTTTTTCAGAAACTTTGAAAAATCATATAAAATCAACCGTAAGTCCGTAGAAGTCGTGTCACCCGCCATTTTGAAGAGAATTAAGTCTACTTTCATATAAAAATACTTCCAAGTATTTATTTCAAACTTAATTTAGTCAGAAAGGCAAGATAGCACTTATTGTCCAAAAAACATTGAAGTCTCTTTTAAACTTAAAACTTGTATATTAACTGTCCCCTTCGAGTCGGACATTTCTAGTCGATATATCTTTGAAAAATGGTGTAATTAACTTTTCAAAAATATTAAACTTGATTTTTGAAATTGGGAGGAAACTAATTGTCTTCAAACAAAAACCAAGCTAAGTATAGAACATTATTGTATCTAATACACAACTAAAGACCAGTAACTTTTATGTGTTATGCTTATGATGAATATGTGTACTTCTTTATATCTGTAAAGTGAGTAGTAGAAATTATTAAAGATCGTTGCTATTTGTAAATACATCAAAATATGAATATCTAAGCCCAGTGTTCATGTACACTAATTGTTTATAGCAGTTTTCGAATTATGTCTAACTAAACTTATGCAAGATTTTCTTGCATTAAGATTGCCCCAATTCACTTTGCATTGCATATAGGCATAGATCACTTAATTTACAAATGTTACATAAACATCTTGTAAATCTTTTCGAGTATGAAATTATACTTAGGAATAAGAGTTCAATAACTTGTCAAGTATATTATTAAATATGTTAAAACTAGTCACCTAAATATTTTCAACGATTTAATCTAGTTTCAACAACACGTTTAAATATTTTCAACAACTTGATTTGTTTGACATTGGGTTGGTTAAACAAAAGAAATGATTATACTAATACATTAGTAATTAAAAAAAAGAAATGCTTGTGCTTGCATGGTTCTAACATACACACTAATTATATATATATATATATATATATATATATATATATATATATATATATATATATATATATTTAAAACATATAGTATTTTATAAAAGATGTGTGTTATATAAAAATTGTTAGAAAACTCATTTATATACTCATAAAATGTCAAAAACTATGCATAGTATACATAACAACAAATAGTTTTTCGCACAAGTAAAATTTACGACAATCTTGAAATATGATATTAACTTATCATTATTCATCAACCTCACCTTACAACTAATCTTGGGATTAATGGAACACACTATTTAAATATTTATTTATTTTCTTTTAAATGAGTGTTCGTGAGGGTCAAGAAAGATTTCGAGAATATATCAATTCATTATTCAAATTATGATTGATATCTTTATTGAATCTAATTGACAAGTTTTTGCTGTATAGGATGAAAATCGGATTTCTTATTTGGTTAGTTTTTAGATATATCAAAACATAACAAAAGATATCATCTTGGATCTACATAACTCAATCATAATTAGATTGATATAAAATATGACATCCTTTTCAAGATGAAAAGAATATGCATCGGATCATAACTCATACTTGTGTGATGATGTCATATTGAGTCTACTTGTCCAATGACTGTGTTCCAAATATTATACTAATATGTTTAATACATGCATAAAATACACAATGAAGTAGGATTGATGATTTGGATGTTTCAGTTCGACAATATTCAACAATTACATGCAATGCAATTGTTAAATTTGTCATTTTTTCCGAAAACAAACACGAGCAAACTAACAATATATGTAAACTTTGCTCATACAACATAAAAGCACAACTCATAGCTAAACTTCACTTTTAACTAAAATTCTAAAATAAAAATAATATTCTTGTTTATTCACCTAGTATAACATGATGTTTGGGAAACATTATGTTTAAAGGTTTTATGGACTTATCGTATTAAACGATTGATAAAGGATAATATATATCCTATGCCTCTTATTTCTTCGTAGCATTAAATGGTTGTGTAACCATGAAAATACCTACTATATAATTTGAAAAATATAAGTTATTAGAATTGAAAAATAACCTATCAAAATATGTATCAATGCATAAACAAGTAAAAATATATTTATTTAATTATGATATACAACATTGATAAGAATAACAATTTTAGAAAAGCATATTTGTTTAAAAAAATATGTCTCTTTTCAATCATTTATCATTAAAGAATCAAAAACTCAATTAAGATAAATAATATGAGATGAGATCATTTCACTATGACATAGAAGTGGAAGAATTCCCTCAAAACACTCTCAATATTAAAATATTTGCATTGTCAAAAATAAGTGCACATCTCTTGGCTTTTGAAAAACCAAACGAGTTAAATATCCCATGTGACAACTGCACATGTAAGATGACAAGTATATTTAGACCTCCATTAAAACAAGCAATATAAATCAAAACCAAACCACATATCGATCTTGAAGCAAAAGATTAAAACATCTTGCTTTACGCTTTAACTACACATCTTGATTCGGATTATGCGAACCGGAATTAAAGAATGTTAGTTGAGTCATGTTAGGCCATCTATGAAAAGATAATACAAAATCTATCTTTTCTACACTTTATTAGGCAAATATAAGAACTTTATTTTGTCTAACATGAGATTGACTACTGGAGAATCTATTGCACTAGAAATTCAATTTGACCTAACGGTTGAATTGCTTCCAAAAGTGAAGTTGGGTTCGATGTATAACCCGTAAAAATGATCATGTTTAGCCCGAATTGAGCACCACTAGTGATAGTCTCATATGTATTTCACTTATTTGATTAAATGGCTCTCCTAAATATGACCTAAATGATAGTTTACATCGATAGACTTGTTGTATAAACATTAGGCTACCCACTTAAGCACGATAGAAATTAGGCTTTTCCATTAGTAAATCTAGAAACAAAGCACCTCACATATTGCTTTAATGTTTCAAGCTGATTACATGTTCACATGTAATGTAATTAGATACATTCATGATCTTATGCTCAATGTTTAAATTAACTTAGATATTAAAGCATGCCACTATAAAGGTCAATTTTCTTTTTCGATAATTTAGATAAAATATTTCGTATTATGCGAAAGACTACATGCTCGAAATGCT
This sequence comes from Tanacetum coccineum, assembly GCA_026074375.1. Lineage (NCBI taxonomy): Eukaryota > Viridiplantae > Streptophyta > Magnoliopsida > Asterales > Asteraceae > Tanacetum > Tanacetum coccineum. Next base: position 19,518 of record BQNB010085665.1, read on the forward strand.
AAATTCTAACATGTCTACCACACCTCCAAATAGGTTTGACAACTTTAAATATTTCATCCGGAAAATATCAGTATCTTTAACTTGCGATCGCAAACGTTAAAGGTCATATCCGAAAGTTCATATTCAAGTCTTTTAACAACACATGTTAAAATGCTCTTCCTAAAGCTAAAAGCTTACATCAACCTTCGCGTGACAAAGGTCTTACGAGTTTCTACATAAGTGATTCGTAGCATCTTTAATATACACACCTTAAGACTAAGTACTTTCACTTCGTTAGTCCTTTCCATTCCCTTAGGAATGTCACGATGGTTTATCGTCATGCTTACCTCATTAACACAATGAGGATTTAGAAACATTATCTATCGATCTAGGAATAGAAACCTCATCATAATTTGTTCATAATTTCCTTTGCGAACAATTCCAAATGGAAATATCTTCATCCAAAAAACAAGCGATAGCTAGAAGGAAAACTTAATAACTTAATAACTTCATAACTATTCATAATACAACCTTACATAATATAACATCTTACACTACCACATTACAAACAAACACCGATCAATGCAATCATGGTCATAAGTCTACGTGTGTGATGCCTTTATAATTATGTTGGCCACCATAATTATAATTGCATCCTTTCACACGTATACTTACTTCCAAGACTACACCTCTTAATGATAACACACATATAAGCACATACACCATATTGCACATCTTAAACCACTCCAATAACACAGAAAGTATGCTCCATCAAAGAAATACTTACTTATATAAAGATAAAATCGAAACCACATAAAGGAACGAAAGTCTCGCAGTGCCTCCAAAATACGAAACATCCGAAAGAAATAATCAATAGCATCTTGACGAGGTAAAAGACGGAATAAACTTATGTTGGGCCTCGCTTGGGTTTGACTTTGCCTTCGCAAGAGTTACCCGACTTCACGGGTTCATGCCTACTATGAGCATTCGACAAACGATTAACTACCCTATCTCTTTTAGTTCCATAAGAGGCTCCTTCTCACTTGGCTCATCTTTTGGATCTTTATAGTGCTTAGGTCCAATTGGGAAAATGGTTCCCCAACGAAACTTCTTACGGATAATGAGAGACATAGCTATAAATAGTAAGGAAGTAATATATACCATATTAGACAATAGTAGACAAAATAACTAAATAAAAGTTAGACAAAATAAGATAATAAAATCTATATAATTAGAAGAAAGTATATTAGTTATAATACTAAACACTTAGGCCCTAATATGCATCTATATGAAGGACTCCTAGGTTATAGTCTAGGCTCAACCACCTACTTCTCTATAACCTGGCTCTGATACCAATCTGTCACACCTCGCCAAGGCGGAAACACGAGGCGCAACATCATGGATATCATCACAACACAATGGTGTCAACAATAGAGAATCACTACATGCATAACTAAATATAAAAGACACGATGTGTCATGACAATACTGAAAACAAAAGAACGGCATCTTGTATTAATGAAAAAAGGTCCTCATCAATACAAAGACAATGTCTCACAAACCTATAAAAACTAATAACATTTAAGAATTCATGCAAACAAATACTAGACAAAATCAAATGAGAACTTCCAATGCAGCCTAATGGTCTCTCTAACCACTTTTATTAACTTCAACACCTTTACAATGCTCACCTAAAAATGATGCTTGAAACGTCAACATAATGGTTGGTGAGAGTCATAGATTTTACGACACCAATACAAGATTTAAATCAATTACTGTGATTATAAAAAAAACATGGCAGGACAATTAAGTTAACTATTATACATGCTAGCATTCATGCAACTAACAATCACAATTGTGACAGAACGTGTCCCCCGATCCAATGCAATAAAAATAGTCATGGAAAGGAATGTTATCCCTAATCCCAGACTCTTGGTACTGTAGCACACACAGGTTCATACCCACACAAAGTAGTTGAACCCTCTTGCCTATAAACTAGGTGAAGAATAATGTAACATCATACAACATGCAGCACATAACATATAATAGCTACTTAAAAGTCCATGAGTAACTTAAACCACATAATCATAGCAATCAAAATGTTTCAAAACATATTTTACATCACTTCCATTCTAAGGAAATATAGTAAAATGGGACTACGAAACTCACTTGATGCTCAGCTTACTTGACAAGATCTTGCACGCAATCTAATCATAACAAAACACAAGTTACACTGGGTTAGGAAAATGCCCAAGCCAATGTAACAATAACATGATGGACCTCTAAAACTAACACTAAGCTTATGATCCTTTATATGTATCTCCCAAATCATTTTCATACTCTATATAGTCTTAACCATTAACTTCCAACTTTTCAGTTTTCGGCAGAAATTTGTAGTTATTTATGAGCTTAAATAAAATACTAAAACACCTAATTGATGGTTTTCCTTGCATTTCCTAGTTCCCCAATGAGTTGTGAGATACTGTGATTTTTTAGAAAAAATAATATTAAGTGAAACTATTTTATAAAAATTCATCATTACAAAGTACTTAGATTCAAATCTGAACGCACACCAAAAACTTTGATGTCCTTAAAAATACTTAGAAAATGTTTTAGTGTTAGCCCTTTGAACTAGAGTTACTAGCCACCTAAAATATGACTCATAATTTTTGGCTAACCAAAATTTGAACTTTTAGTAGGGGTTTTACTCCCCAAAATCAGAACCAAATCTGACCCGAATTTACTAATTTGACAACTTTTCTTGCGAAAATTATTTGACTAACTTCCCGACCCCAAAACCTTTCGGGGATGGACTTTTTGGAAACTAGACTCTCTGAACATATCAATAAACATCATCAAAAATCTCGTTACCAATCATGAGATAACATTCGAACAAGATGACTCAAAATTCTGCCCAACCCTACATTCAATTTTGTCGCGTTTTATAACTAACCGAATACATCAATATGATCCTAATTAAACCCTAAACACTTCTAATTAAGTTTAACATCATTAATTTACAGATTTTATGAAACTCTAATTTTACAGATCTTATATAAACCCTAATCCATTCTGTTTGTAGAAATATTACATTACGATATTTAATCTATACATTCTCTTCATGTTTTGGTGATGACAAACATGTAACTTATAACATATAACGTAAAGTGCTTAAGTTACTCGTAATCACAAATCATCAATTCATACGTCAACATCTTTTGACGTCTCATGTTTTCTTCAACAACAAATTTAAGTTCGCATCCGACGTAAATCACTAAAGGTATGAACAAACGAACTTTAATTTGTTGAATGATCAAAGAATTTTTTTTTTCCAAACCTTACATTTTTTTATAAAATGGGACAAACATTTTTAAAAAACATATACAAAACATTTTTGTATTTATAAGAAATGTTTTATTCAAAATAAACATTTTGAATTCAAATTTTTAAAAAACATATACAAAACATTTTTGTATTTATAAGAAATGTTTTATTCAAAATAAACATTTTGAATTCAAATTTTCTACCCAAAAAAAGGCTAGAAAGTTCCAGAAAAACATTCTCCACAAAAAGACAAAAAATGAAGCATTTGAAAAATGGGCAGCCCCCTTAATTAATTAAGGGGACTAGCCATAATTAAGGGGACCGCCCTTGTATAATTAAGGGGACCGCCCAAATAAAAAATTAATATTTTTCCCTATAAATAATGGACTGTTTCTACAGATTTTCTCACTTCTTTGCACATAGTTTTTTTCAGATCTAAACTCTTATTTCAAACATTTTTCTTTGATCACTTAACTTGTTATAAGTTTGTTTAAATGTGATCCAACCATCCATCCATTCAAGTATAAGAGAAGAACTCTCGCTATCATCAAGATGCGAAGTTATGTAGTTTAGTTAGTGTATTCGTGACATGTCTTATATTTACAATGTATAGATCGAGCCTATGTATTCCAAACTTGTGTAATAGTTAGATCGTGGTGATCATAAGAAGGTATGTTAGATCATGATGATCTTGGTAGTGTCTTGGTGATGTAGAGTTGTGAAGTATAGGGAAGATGTGAAGTGTAGTGAAGTTGTGAAGTGTAGGGAAGTTGTGAAGTTGTGAAGTGAAGAAGTTGTGTAGTTGTGAAGTTGTGTTGTGAAGTCGTGTAAGTTGTGAAGAAGTTGTGAAGTTGTGAAGTCGTGAACAAGTCGTGAAGTTGTGTTGTGATAGATTGGTTCTAGCTAAGATTAGAACTCGACATTTAGCTTTGTGTCGTAAATCGGTGTAAGCAACGTTGTGTACGGTTTTCTCCGCCTAAAGGGAGCTTGTTGACTAGTGAAGATAACTCTCGAGTTTGATGCCGGGCGGAGTGGGAGCTTATGGCGGAAGGGTGCTTCGTGACCAACCACTATAAATAATCGTGTCCGGTTTGCATTTCCTTTTACTTATCTCTTTACATTTATATGCATTTATCGCTCTATATTTATATTTGCAATTGTGTGTTGTGTTGCTTATATAGTTTTGATTGTGTTTGTGTCATGGATTGATGTGAACATTGATGTGAATATGTATTGTTGGTATAGAATTTATATAAACACTCTTCATATTATATCACGCTTGATCGGTGATTTGATACAAAATATTTTTAAGATTTTAAAAGGAAAATGTCACCCCCCCCTCTACGATTTCCACAATTGGTATCAGAGCCACGTCGCTCTAATTTTCAAAATAAATGGTTTTAAAAATTGAGTACGATCTATGTATCAAATTACCCATTAAGGGGGATTAAATATGAAAAATGTTTTGTTGATTTACTTGTATTAGTTTTGATGTTATATACACTAATTATACTAATTTTGATGTTATCAAATTCAGAAAGTTGTACACCTTTCCGCAAAGTCAGAAAATAATTTTTTACAAAAATTATAATTCTGAGTATTAGGTGGGCGGCCCCCTTAATTCCTGGGTGGCCGCCTTAATTCCTGGGTGGCCCCCTTAATTTTAAGGGGACCACCTATCTGATTTGGAAGTTTTTCAGAAACTTTGAAAAAACATATAAAATCAACTGTAAGTCCGTAGAAGTCGTGCCACCAGCCATTTTGAAGAGAATTGAGTTTACTTTCATATAAAAATACTTCCAAGTATTTATTTCAAACTTAATTTAGTCAGAAAGGCAAAATATTATTTATTGTCCAAAACGTTGAGTCTTGTTTTAACGTAAAACTTGTATTTTATCTTTTCCTTTCGAGTCGGACATTTCTAGTCGGTATATCTTTGAAAAATGGTGTAATTAACTTTTCAAAAATATTAAACTTGATTTTCGAAATGGGGAGGAAACTAATTTGTCTTCAAACAAAACCGAGCTAAGTATACATTGTTGTATCTAATGCACAAAACTACGACAAGTACTTTTATGTGTTATGCTATGTGATTATGTGCACTTCTTTATATCTTAAGTATACATTGTTAGTAAAAATTATTAAATGATCGTTGCTATTTGTAATTGTTGGGAATTATGCTTTCCCGACTTAGTACCGTTAGTTATAAAGTTACGTTATAGTTTGTACTGTTAGTATTAGTTTGTACCGCTAGTACAAAATAGTTAGTACCGTTTAAGAGATATGCATGAGTTATTATAGGAAAAGATATGCATTATCTTTTACGTGTTTTGTAAGTCGATTAGGGTTATCCTTGGTGTATAAAAGGAACCATACGGCATAGTTAGAGATACAAACAACAAACGAACGAATACACAAGTATCAATATTCATAGTTAGTAATCTGTAACCTAGCAGATTAATATAAATCAAAGTTTAGTTTTATTCATTGTTCTTCTTAGCATTATAAGTTAGTTTTCGCATAACTTATAGTGTTCATAGTCATTGTTTCTCCTGTAGTTAGTGTGGAACTATCCATATTGGCTACAACCCTTAACAGGCTAGAAAGATCAATATTGAATTGGGATCTACAAGTGGTATCAGAGCTTGTAGAGAAACTCTGAGTAAGAAGAACCAAAACCCACCAGTTATAAACCTCTACCTTACAAATCTATTCAATGGTTGGATCAGATGATGATGTTCCACCACCACCACCACCACCACAAACACAAACACCAACACAACAAGCCCCTCACACTGTCTCAACCATCAAACTCCCACTTCTTAAGAAGGGAGAATATGACATTTGGGCTATGAAGATGGAGCATTACTTGGCACATACAGACTATCCTATATGGGAAGTCATTCAAAAGGGTAATGGTCCTGTAAGTGTCTCTACAGATACTAATGGGGTAATAAAGGTGTTGCCGCCCAAGACTGCTGAAGAAATCTTGGCTAGGGAAAGAGAAAGAAAAGCAAGGACCACCTTGCTCATGGCTTTACCAGAAGATCACCGAGCAAAGTTTCACAAGATGACAGATGAAAAAGAGATGTGGGAAGCCATCAAATCTTGATTTGGTGGCAATGATGAATCAAAGAAGATGCAAAAGTATATCCTAAAGCAACAGTTTGAAGGCTTCTCTGTATCAAACTCAGAAGGGTTGCATAAAGGCTATGACAGATTTTAGAGTCTACTGAGTCAACTAGAGATTCATGGTGCAGGCATCTCCACTGAAGATGCAAATCAGAAGTTCCTTAGGTCTCTACCTTCTGCCTAGTCTCAAGTTTCCTTAATCATGAGGACCAAGCCAGGAGTAGACAGTCTCAGTTTTGATGATCTGTATAATAATCTTAGAGTCTTTGAGTCTGATGTTAAAGGCTCTACTGCATCATCCTCTAGCACGCAGAATGTGGCATTTGTTTCTGAGAACACTAACAGTACTAATGAAGTTAGTACTGCTTATGGTGCTTCTAGCTCTTCTGGTCAGAACCCCCAAAAGGAGAACTCTTCTTCATACACTGATGAACTAATATACTCCTTCTTTGCTAATCAATCTAGTGGTCCACAACTGGCTCACGAGGATCTGGAACAACTTGATGAATTTGATCTAGAAGAAATGGACTTAAAATGGCAGGTGGCCATGATCTCCATGAGAATAAAGAAGTTCTATAAAAAGACAGGGAGAAAGCTGCAATTTGATGCAAAGGAACCAGTAGGATTTGACAAGTCCAAACTTGAATGCTACAACTGTCATAAGACATGACACTTTGGTAGAGAGTGCAGATCCAAGGGAAATCAAGATAGTAGGAGAAGAGATGCTTGGAACTCTAGGTACAAAGCTAAAGATAATGGAAGAAGACCTGGAAAGCAAGAGGAACCCAAAGCTTTGGTAACTCTTGATGGAGATGGTGTTGATTGGACCAGGCACTCAGAAGATGAGCACGAGAACTATGCTTTGATGGCTTATAGTAATTCAGGCTCAGACACTGAGGTAACTTCTTGTTCAAAAGAGTGTAAAGAATCTTATGCTAAACTTAAAAAATTGTATGATGAACAGAGGGAACAACTTGGTGATGCTAGTATAGAAATTCAGGTATATACTCAAGCATTAAAAAAGGTAGAAGCACAATTAGTTGCTTATCAACAAAATCAACTTTGATATGAGGAAAAGATTAGGTTTATGAAAATTAATTTAGATGATAAAACTGATGTGCTTACATACCATAAGAAACTATTGGCAAAAGCTGAAAAAGAAAAAGAATAACTGAAAACTAAAGTAGAAAAATGGCATAACTCTTATAAAAGTCTTAATATTCTGCTAAATAGTCAGATGAGTGTTAGGGACAAAGCTGGGCTTGGGTATGGAAATCAAATGCATAATGGTGTATTAAGTTATGAAAATGAAGTTTTTGGAAGTTTGTTTGACAATAGGTCTAGTGATAGAGAAGATAGTCCAGTTAATGATAGATATGCAGAAGGAATGCATGTTGTCCCACCTCCAATAACAGGAATTTTCATACCTTCTGGACCTGATGTTGAAATTGATGATTCACAATATACATATGGTCAAAAACAGTCTAAATCAAGTGAATCTGATTTTGCTTCTTGTGAATCTAACTCTAGTGTAGAAACAAATGAATCTGTACCTACACCAGTTGCAAATGAACCCAAACCTGTTAGTGACCCTAAAGTTTGGTCTGATGCTCCTATCATTAAGGAGTATGAATCAGACAGTGATGATGAACATGTGTCTCTACCCATAAAAGAACAGGAAACACCTAGTTTTGCTTTTGTTAATACTTTTAAGCATGTAAAAACTCCTAGGCAAACTGTTAGAAAACAAGACACATGTAGTCAAAGTCCTAAACCTAACAAGAAGGATTGGATTGGTTTAATGTCTAAAAAATTGGGTTTAGGATATGGGTTTACTAAAAAGGCATGTTTTATATGTGGTAGATTTAGTCATCTTATAAGAGATTGTGATTTTCATGAGAAAATAATGGCTAAACAGGTTGAGTTAAACAAACAGAAGGGTAAGGGTATTGATCAAAGGGAGAATAAACCAGTTTGAAATAATGTGCAAAGAGTGAATCATCAAAACCAATTTGTTCCTACAGCAGTACTAACTAGAACTGGCATAATTTCAGTTAATACTGCTAGAGCTAGCGGTACTACCAATATTAGTACTGCTAGATATAATTTTAACAGTCAGGCAGTACTAACTAATACTGCTAGGAAAGTTAATACTGTTAAACCTATTGTGAATGATGTTAGACCAAAAACTGTTTTTCATAAAACGCATTCACCTATTAGAAGGCCATTTGAAAGAAAAACAACACCAAAAACAAATCTTGCAAATCAAAAGGTTAGTACTGCTGGGGACAAAGCAGTTAGTGTTGTTGGGGGCATAGGGAAAACTGATGTTAAGCCCTCAGCAGATTATGTTTGGAGACCAAAGATGAATTATGTGAATAAATTCTCCAAATACAATGGTGGATCAAATTCTAGAAAGTTTATTAATTCTGAAGATCCACTAGGCAGACCCAAGCC
>BQNB010085666.1:6934-28408 GCA_026074375.1 Tanacetum coccineum
GCAAAACTGGATGAAATTGCTGAAAGACAACGAAAAAGAGAACACGAACTGGAAGAACGAGAAAGGCTTAGGAAGGAAGCAATCCTCAGGGGAACGCCAATTGATGCCCCACCTAAGCCTACTTTTGAGCTTCCAGGGTTTGCCGCTCCAGCAGCTGTAGCACCAGCTGCAGCAGCTGCATCAACTGGCGGTAAGTACGTGCCCAGGTTCAAAAGAAGTGGGCCTGCAGAGACGGCAGCACCACCACCTGCAGCACAATCTGATAAGTGGAGCAGTGGGAAGCCAGATGATCGTGGGGTGGCCCCAGCCACGTGACAAATGGAGACATCTGTTTGGTGTGGAAGTGGTGATAGCACTGGTGGTGTCAAAGAGTTGGTGAACTAACATCGAAGTTTCTCACGGTGAAAAGTGTTAAAGTTGTGGTTCTTTTGACTTTATCCTGGTTTGTAACACAGGTTATTTTAGCGAGTATGTTTAGGCGAAGAATGATGTAATTCTTTTTAACTTTTGGGAAGAACTAGAAGAGACCCTTTGTAATAAGACATTTTCTGTCTGAGCTATCTATGCGTTTGACCAGCTGCATCAACTGGCGGTAAGTACGTGCCCAGGTTCAAAAGAAGTGGGCCTGCAGAGCCGGCAGCACCACCACCTGCAGCACAATCTGATAAGTGGAGCAGTGGGAAGCCAGATGATCGTGGGGTGGCCCCAGCAGGTGATAAATGGAGACCATCTTTTGGTGGTGGAAGTGGTGCTAGCACTGGTGGTGCAAAGAGTTGGACTTCATCGAAGTTCTCACGGTGAAGTGTTAAAGTTGGGGGTTTTTGACTTTATCCTGGGTTTGTAACTCAGGTTTTTTAGTGTTAGCGAAGAATGATGTAATTCTTTTTAACTTTTGGGAAGAACTAGAAACAGACCTTTGTAATAAGACATTTTCTGTCTGAGCTATCTATGCGTTTGACCCAGTGGGCTAAGAACATCTATATTATCACTAAAAGTACTTTTTGCACAAATTTAGTGTTCAAAAATATCAAAAACCTTCTCGTTAACGTTAAACTTTGCACTAATCTAATGTAATTATAAAACCTTACAATTATAAAGAATCGCTCGCATCAGAATTTAATGCGGCCTGACCCGATACGACCCACATACGACCTGAACCACGGATCTATTATACTTGCTTCAGCCCGACGCGCCTGTTGTTTGTGTGGGGTTGTTGGTTTGTTTCACGGATCTTCCCTCTTTTGCCCTAAATCCACTCCATCTTTTCGACCCAATCTTCATTAATTTCACTTCTCATACCTCTTTTTGGGGGTCCCAAAGTTAGACCGCCGTCACCATTTGGCGGATTCAATTTGGGGTTGGTTGCATGTGTTCGATCAAACTTTTTGGTTCATCTCTTATGTTATGTAAGTTTGTGTAAAACGAAATTGTGTTTATAATCGAACTTGATGATGGGCGCATCCTTATAATTGTAAGGTTTTATAATTTGTTACATCGACTTACGGTAGTATATTGTTGTTGATAGGTTTGATTTTGATTTACTTGACATTATTGATTGGATTGATTAATTTTGGTTAACCCTAAATTATTTTTGGGTGTTGATGTTACATGTGAAGGTAACGATTATTTCATGGGCTTGCGGGGTTCCTTGGCGGGACAACACCATGACAATGGTGTTTGCAGTCATGGTGCCCGGTTTGTCTTGATTTTCGATTGATGAACAAGAAGGAAAAAAGAATTCTTGGATTTTCTAACTAGCCCCCCCCGGCTACGTGTCCTTTTATTGTGGGGGGTGAAATTGACTCGTATCTTGGGCGGGGCAGCACGGCTTTGTGCTTGCAGCCATGGCGGGTCGCATATCATTTTATCTCATCCCACAGCCGTTCTCATGATTCGTTTATTGATGCTTCAATTACGGTAGGTTGCATTTGGTTACGCCTGATTTGGTTATTCCACGACATCTTATTTGTTGTTGATTATGGTGGGTGAAAGTAGGTCGCACCTTGGCACGGCAGCACCATGAGCGTGGTGTTTGCAGCCATGGCGGCTAAGAAACTATATTATAATTATGATTAAAAATTATAAAACCTTACAATTATAAGGATCTTTCGAATGTCACCTACGCTAAAGTCTCTTCGATGCCACCGATCTCTTCGTTGCTGCTATTTAAGGGGTGCGACTTTGTTGATTGGTGTGTGACTATGAGCAGCTTAGGTGTGTGATTCATATGAACAATATTCTGTCATGTTTGTGTTAAAGGTTCAACTATCGTGCTGTTCATTGTTCGTCTTCGAATAAAGATATGGTGGGTCGAATATCTTTTGTTGATGGCTGGTTAGCGATGTTTCATTATACAATGTTTTCTGACCCGCTTAGTCTATTGTGGGTGTTCAAGGCGCTGTTGAGTTTGCGCGTTTATTATTCTGGGACTATGATAGGTTGCTGGATCATGGTGGGTAAAATTGACCCGTATCTTGGCGGGGCACCGCCGCGTGGTGCTTGCAGCCATGGCGGTTCGCATGCCCTTTTAACTTGTCTTGCGAAGGATCTGCTAAAACAATTTTTGCCGGATATGTGAGTGATTGTTGGATCTGAGCATTCTATGACTGGGCTTGGCTATCTGTTTGGTATGCAGCCGTTATAGAAATCCACGTCACGAGACTTAGTGGGAAATAACATTCGAATGTCACCTACGCTAGTCTCTTCGATGCCACCGATGTCTTCGTTGTCGCTGTTTAAGGGGCGCGACTTTGTTGATTGGTGTGTGACTATGAGCAGCTTAGGTGTGTGATTCATATGAACAATATTATGTCATGTTAGTGTTACAGGTTCAACTATCGTGCTGTTCATTGTTCGTCTTCGAATAAAGATATGGTGGGTCAGATATCTTTTGTTGATGGCTGGTTAACGATGTTTCATTATACAATGTTTTCTGACCTGCTTAGTCTATTGTGGGTGTTCAAGGCGCTGTTGAGTTTGCGTGTTTATTATTCTGGGACTGTGATAGGTTGCTGGATCATGGTGGGTAAAATTGACCCGTATCTTGGCGGGGCACCGCCGCGTGGTGCTTGCAGCCATGTCGGTTCGCATGCCTTTTTAACCTGTCTTGCGAAGGATCTGCTAAAACAATTTTTGCCGAATATATGAGTGTTTGTTGGATATGAGCATTGTATGACTTGGCTTGGCTATCTATTTGGTATTCAACCGTCATAGAAATCCACATAACGGGAGTTAGTGGGAAATTACTTTTGAATGTCACCTACGCTAGAGTCTCTTCGATGCCACTGATCTCTTCGTTGCCGCTGTTTAAGGGGTGTGGCGCTGTTCATCGGTGTGTGACTATGAGCATCTTAGGTGTGTCTTTCATATGAACAATATTCAACCACGTTTGTGTTAAATGTTGAACTATTGTGTTGTTCATTGTTCGTCTCTAAATAAAGATATTGTAGGTGGTCAAGGCGTTGTTGCGTTTGTGTGTTTATTATTCTGGGACTATGATAGGTTGCGTGATCTTGGCGGGGCAGCACCGCGTAGTGCTTGCAGCCATGGCGGTTCACATTCCCTTTTAACCTGTCTTGCGAAGGGTCTGCTAAAACAATTTTTGCCAGATATATGAGTGATTGTTAGATATGTGCATTCTATGACTTGGCTTGGCTACCTGTTTGGTATGCAGCCGCCATAAAAATCCACGTCACGGGAGTTAGTGGGAAATTAATAAAGATTGGGTTGAAAAGTCAGAAGCGGATTTAAGGCAAAAGAGAGAAGACCCATGAAGCAAACGAACAACCCCGCACATACAACAGCCGGGCCGGGCCGAAGCAAGTATAAAAAATCTGTGATTCGGGCCATACGTGTGTTGGACCGGGTCAGGCCGCATTAAATTCTTACCTAGATGATTCTGGTTCACACTTAATGCACTCAAGTCAATCGAAGTTGAGCCATGCCAGATTAAGATGTGGCAGATTCTTTATTCCAAGACCACGTGGCCCCGACAATGCACCTGACTATCCTATTTCCACAGGTTCCTCTACGGCCAATGAGCCATTATATGGTGGTAAGTTCTTATGTTCTTTCCTCACGATTTCTTTTGTAATGGTTCTATCACGCTGGCCAACATTTGTTCATCAGCTGATTTGCTGATACTATGGTGGTTTATTAGGTTTTCGCTTGCAGCCGTGGCAAATTTATTCTATTACATTGTTTATTTGTAATCCCGAGCCTCACTAAACGAGAATACACAATGTCTATTGGATTGTGGTTTTGTTTTCAGAATGTGGTAAGGGTTTTGCGCTCTCACACGCGTTGGCATATGGAAGAGGGCTTTTAATTCAATACGCGTGAGAGTGTTAAAACACTTATCATATATTCGGAAGTTACACCGTGCTTCCCGACTATTCTGTTGTTGGGTTCTGTACGTGAGATTTATTAAAAGTTAATAAGAAAGAACACGAAATATCTTTAAGAAGAAAAAAGAAAAAAGATAACGCAAAAGGTTCATTTGTACTGTCGGAAGGCGATGATGAGTAGGATTTGTCTATTGCTTGGCAAGGCACCTGCTTGGTACGCAACTGTGATAGACCTTCACCCGAGACTCCTATTTGAGCCAAATGGTTTCATAACCTGATTGGAGCAATGTGGAAACTAAAAGCGCCAAAATAACCTGGACCGGTGGACCTTTATATTGGGCTGCCGACCATATGTTGACAACACAGGTTAGTTATTTTTACAGTACGTTTGCTTTAACGTTTTTAGGCAGCTGTTACTATCAAAGCGAGGCAAACTGTTCCGTTTTAATCCATGGCGGACGCACCCAGTTTTCCTACTTATAATATCACCGAGGCTTTACCATTTGTATATGATGAGGTGTCATTTTATACACTTTTTCGGGGTCATTTAAGCCCCTAAATCACACAAATATGCCCAAAATACGTGCTTAATCGTTTGTTTTTGTGTTTTTAGCATTTGGATGGCTTTTGGAGGAAATACACGTGACTTGGGCTCAATTGAATAAGAAACAGACAAGACTACGACTCTACACCAAAGTCTCTTGAAGAATTCCATACAGTACCTAGAGACGGCGTCGCAATTCCTTGCGACGACGTCAGACTATACAAGAGACGGCGTCAAGAAACTTATGACAGTGTCAGAACGTAGCCTCCTCAAAAGAAACCCTAGAAGATTCGGCGGAGCGACGACGTCAAAAACCTTGCGACTCTGTCGTCGAAAATCTGTATATACAAACTCGTTTTAGGGTTTTTGCGGTGTAACTTTTGGGAAGCGAACCCTAATATTATAAGTCGATTGTAGCAGCTGTTTAGGTCGTTTTTAGGGTGTCAAAACCCTCTTGTATCAGCCTAAAACACATGTTTTAATCAAGTGAAGTCTATTTATCCCTTTAATCTTTCAATATGTCTATGTGTTATTTGATTAATTAATGTTCTTCACTTTCTTTTAACATGCTAGGCTAAATTCCTTTAGTATCTACTTATGATTGCATGAAACTGGTTTGTTAATCCTTTAATGTTGCTTCTTGTGATGGATGTGCGCGTTAGGCTTTAGAAAAGTAGCCATAAGATATTAAATTGGCATAGACATCTAAGGAAACGCGAGTGTATAGAAAGGATACCACCAGTAACAGTCTTCATACTACCTTACCTCTAATATGGTTGATCCCTCTTAAGTGTTTTAAATGCATGTAATGTACTCTTAGGGGCCTTGTAATAGTCTTCATACTACCTTACTTGTGCGTTGCCTTAACGGAATATTACGTAGACGGCGAGTTCGTGTAATTCGTTAATAACTTAGGAAATACTTACACAGATCATTGCAAGTGTGACAAAGCAACAGAATTAGGAGAAGCAAACTAGGGAGTAGTGCATGATTAAGTAAATACGTTCGTTTATCATATAGTTATCACCAAAGTAGTTTAGATTTATATTTAGTTTAATTAATTAAAACCAAACCAAACCTCTCAAACTATGATTTTTACTTGCTTTCATAAAAATATAAAAATACAAAAAGAATCTTCTTTCAACCCTTTAGATCTTTGTTAAATTATGTTCGAACCTTCTCAACCTATTCCCCTAGAGAACGACAACAACCCCCGAGTCTTGCCTTACTACACTACAACGGTTAGGTGGTCTGCCTAGGGAGTTGTAAAACCTATTGCGTTTACAACGATCGCATCAATTATTTGGCGCCGCTGCGTGGGGAATAGTTAGGTTTGAATTTTATCTAGCTTAGGCCTACTCACTTGATTCCTATCAAGTGAGATTTTAATTTCAGTATATTAGCTTTCTTGTAGTCTATCTTTTTTTTGGGTAAAGGGTTACCCCGGTAAAGTATATTACTCACAAGACATGTTTAAGTACAATGGAATGTGACAGAGTGCCACATTAACCTTGAGACAAAGTTCGAGCTTCCCTAAATAGTTTGTGACATACCACAAACGATTACAAGATAAACATCAAACTACATGACTCTAAGCTAAGAACCATACAATCTGAACCTTGGGGGTATCTTACAAGATAGTCTATCTTTTCTTTGTGTTATCTGTTTTGTAAATCTTTTCGTTGACTTCCATGGAAAATGAAAATCCTATCCATACTCTTGGAGACTACTCCAGACCTAGCCACGAGGGCTATCGAAACACAATTGAGCTCCCCGATGGGAACAATGTGGTACCTCTACGATCCGACACCATCCGGTTGGTGTAAAATGGATGCTCATTCCACGGACTTTGGTCCGAGGATCCAAACCAACATCTCAAGGATTTTCTAAAACTTGCGGACTCACTTGACCTTGATGTTTCAAATAGGGAAAGGACGCGCCTGCGTTTATTTCACTTTTCCCTTTGCGATCAAGCTAGCAATTGGCTTGAACGTCTTCCAACAGGATCCATCTCCACTTGGGAGGATCTTACTACTCGTTTCCTTGCTCAATTCTTTCCACCAGGAAGGACAACAAAACTCCAAAATGACATCCTGATGTTCCAACAACATCATGGTGAATCTCTTTCCAAAGCATAGACTCGTTTCAAGGACTTACTCCAAAAAGCCCCTCATCATGGCATCGATCTTTAGCTCCAAGTCCAAATCTTTTATCACCAGTCAATCCTTCAACAAGGCGAACCACCGATCAAGCGGCTGGTGGTAAGCTACGTGATAAAAACACCGAAGAATCCTGGGCACTATTAGAGGACCTCGCCCTCTATGACAACGAAAGTTGGAATGACCCAAGAGATTTCGCTAAGCCGGTCAAGGCAATCTCTTTGCCTCAAGATGTCCTGAGTACATCCGACCGTTGTCTCATTAAGCTCGAGAATCAAGTTCAACGCTTGATGGCAGCTCATCTTGCTCCTAAACCACCCGTTCAAGTGAACAAAGTCACTTCTTCATGTGAGATTTGCAGTGGTCCCCACGACACTCAATACTGCATGGAAAATCCCGAGCAAGCTTTTGTTGACTACGTATCCTCGCGTATAGACGAAGCAGGAGGCAAGTGGTACACTTTCAAACCCGAGCAAAACAACCTTGGTGACACCTATAACCCGTCATGGAAAATTCACCTAAACCTTAGGTGGAGACAACCCCAAAATTCTCAAAATAATTTTTTCAAACCCACCTAATCGGTTTCAGCCCAACGGTTCGTTCTCGAACCGCTCCTTCAACAACAACCCTCAAAATTTTAACAATCAATCGAATCTCAAAGGGTTGGTGTCCAATTTTATGGCATCTCAAGACGCTAGACTGTCTAAGTTTGAACCCGATTTCAAACAACAAAGTGAGATGACCAATAAGATTGACCCGGTCTTGAATGCCATTAATGATCGAATAACGAGAGCACTCCCAAGTGACACGGTTAAGAACCGGAAACTGAACGTTAAATCCACCTCTTTGTCTGCTCGTTCTTACCCAAAAGAAGATCCTCAATGCTCATCCCGTATCCACGGTTAGATCAACACCATTACAATGTGTTCTAAACAATCGAATAAATCTCGTAATGATCAACCTCAAGACAATAACACAATTGCGGAAGAATCGGGAGAAAAAGGAGAGGAAGAAAAGGGCGATCCAGGAAACATCAACACCGACCCACCCTCACCACCTGATCCATCAACCTTATTAATCATGAAGAAGGTTTGTAAGTTAAATTCGTTTATTGAATCATTAAATCTGGTTCCCCGATCGCTCGATACAAAATTTGTTTGTACGAAAGGAGATGATGGAGACGTGATGTTCATTGAAATAATTAAAAAAGTGTGATGATTCTTTCGAAGAGGAATTAGAAGAAGATGGGAGTGCTGTAGTAGGAGAATTAGAAATCGAGTACTCCGATACATTCCCGACTAGGAGCGAACTAACATATCATAAGTACTTAATGAATGGCCCAATTCCATCATATTTCTGAGAAACCCTATCATTGCAGGATGTCCGTCAAATATTAAAATACCGTGCAACATGGACATGTGCATGTGGAAAAAACCTACATTGATCTTAACTCTCCTCTAAATGTTATGACCCGCATGCAGTACAAGTGGATCATGAGAAAACAACTGAAACCTAGGGAAGATCCTGATGGGATTAGAAGGATAAGCAATTTCACAGGAAGAATTAAGGGAATGCATACTTCGTAGGAAACTTCACTTATGTCTCCGATTTCATAACTATTGAGGATATTAATTTGATCATAGACCCTAGGCTGTCACAAGTAGTACTAGGAAAGCCTTTCGTAGAAATATCCAATATGACCCATGACCCATCATTAGGAGTAGTGAAGTTCACCAACGGACTTGATGAGATTGCATATAAGATGCCCCATACGACATAGCAATATAATGCATTATCGAATTTAGAAAAATAGCATACGAAATCAGTCTACTTTGCCCTATGCAATTTCTAGGTGGCGGTTTGACTTTTAGAAAGTCATAAGCCGTTGGTTTGTGGTTAAGGATGTTGCTAGTGTGTATCTGATGCGTAGGAAAGATTATGAATGCTTTAGGTTGTGTTTAGGTTTGCCAAATGAGAAAGTGTTTTGATTCATAAGTAGTCTTTCATCATGGCGAGTTGCTTAGATGCTTGGTGGCGGTTTGATTTTAATAATATTTTATTATTTCAGGGAAACAGCCGCATGGCAGCTGTTTGGTTGAAATTTATATTTTATTATTAAAATAGTCAACCCGCCACGTCGATATTTATTATTAACTGTGGCGAGTTAATTCAAGGCGGTTTGATGAAGGCGGGTTACCCTAATTTGTATTATTTTATTCGCACAGGTAAACTGCTGCCACGCAGCGGTTTGGTCAAATATTTTATAATATTAAAATAATCAACCCGCCTTTGTCAAATTTTTATTTACAGCGGCGGTTTGATCAATATTAATAAAATATTCTCAGCGGGTTGATGCCTTTCCTCGCGACAGTTTGTTCAATCCACCTCACGGCGGGTTGACTAACTGCTAGGCAGCGGTTTGGGCTTATTTTCAAAAATTTGACCCATTAAGCCCATCAATCAATCGAGGCCCATTCCAATGACCAAGTTACATTTCTAACACCCATCCGGGCTTAGTTAACATGTAACTGATCCTGTTGGATAATTCTGCAACCTGTGTCCTAATATGTTGCTTTTCATCAACCCAGAGTTAATTCTGTTTTAATCAATCGCGACATGACATGACTTAAACAGAACTAACGTTCTCTCTAACATCGCTTCTTTGCAATGGTTGTCCTATTTGTTAATACTCTTATGCAGAATACGATGGCAGAACAAAATGTTCCCGCTCAAGCACCAACAAGAACAGATGAACAGATTTTTCCCCGCTCTGCATGGTTACAAATTAAAAAAAGCAATATGTTGTTCAATGCACAAAAGATACATAAGAAACCCATCTTTCAGATATCAGTGGACATCCTGCGTAACACCAATTTCTTCAGAGCTTTCTCTACCTCTGCTAGTGTTCCTGCTATCTACATTCAGCAGTTCTGGAACACTATGAAGTATGACGAGAAGACTAGGGTTTACTTGTAACACCCCCATTTTTACAATATAGCAGCGAAAGCTAATCTGGGATGAAGAGTTATCTATCCCAGAGCAAACGGCTACTGGTAAAGGAACATCAAATCCATTAATGGCTGGTAGTTTGCCAAAAACTACATAGCCAACTTAGTTGGATTGCAGGTGAAAAGATGTTGCTGAATTGCTGAAAAGGCAAGGTTGCTGCTAAAGAAGGATAGAGTGTACAAGATTAAGAAATGATGAAAAATGTTTGGATACATCCTCTGTGCGATAAAAGAAGCTTAAAGGACCATCAAGTTCTTAAAGGATTGAAGAAACATGAAGTTAAAATAGTTTAACATTCATGTTTAAGGGAGGATTGTTAGGATTAATGATTTCTTAACTTAGTACCGACAGTACAAATAGTTAGTACCGTCGGTTATACTTAGTACCGATAGTACAAAACAGTTAGTACTGTTAGTTAGTTAGTACCGTTAGTAGAAAGTTAGTTAGTACCGTTGAGAAGATATTTAAATGATATTTAAAAGATATTTATCAGAAAGATATGTAAGCCTTTTAGGGTTTTCCTTATGATATAAAAGGAACCCTAGGCATAGTTAGTACAAAGAGTTCAACACAAGATCATACAGAACATACAATATCATAGTTAGCAATCTGTGATCCTCAAGAACAATTTAATAAAGTTGTTATCCAGATTGATTCATTGTTCTTCTTAGTACTTGTGTTAAGATTCTGCATTAACATATAGTATTCATAATCATTGTTTCTACATAGTCAATTGTATTTATACATCTTGACTATCATCCTTTATTGGTTGCAAAGATCCATTCTGTTAAACAAGGAACCACACTCCCTTAAGAAAAGTTCGCAAGGGAAAGCCTTCGCTTGTTGATGAAGAAGATGAAGCTCGACAAGAACCGAAACCTCAAGGAGAAGGTGATGATCCGGCTCTCGAACTGGCCAAGAAGTTGAGTTTGGATGCGCATCAAGAAAAAGGAGAAGGTGAAGGTGCTGATGCTGACCTAGAATGAGCAATTAAGCTTAGCTTGGATCCTTCCTTTCTACCGCAACGTCAAGCATCGGTCGGAGGAGTAGCTATCCGTGAATGTGTTGCTGAGGAAATACAAAGACTCCTAGATGTAGAGGGAAAGGGAAAGGCTATTGTAACAGAAGAGCAAGCCGCACGCTCACTAATAGATTTGTCAAAGAA
The DNA here is from genome assembly GCA_026074375.1 of Tanacetum coccineum. Classification (NCBI taxonomy): domain Eukaryota; kingdom Viridiplantae; phylum Streptophyta; class Magnoliopsida; order Asterales; family Asteraceae; genus Tanacetum; species Tanacetum coccineum. The sequence continues at coordinate 18,158 of BQNB010085666.1, forward strand.
GAAAAGTACTATGGATCAGTTTATCCTTCAAAGGCGTGATCAAGCACCTCATGATTCGACAACGGGACCCTCTTCTCAACCTCAAGATGATATATCAGAGAAAGTGGTTCATGAATCTTCATCAACAATTGATTCAGAACGAATAGAAAGTGGAATAGAAGCCACTGCTCCTAAAGTTGACAAAGAACAAGGTGAAGTTGCTTCGACCACAGTCACATCAGGAGTAGGGATATCTGTTCGTACTGAAAACCAGGCTGGATTAGACCATGGACAAGGACATGAGGCTCTAGCTGGATCAAACCTTGTACCCAGGCAAGAAGACTCAGGCCCTAGAAAAAGAACATTTGGCTCTTGCTGGACCAAACCCTGAGCACATGGACGAAGACTTCTACGCTACAGCTTACCCCAAAGTACATGAAAACCTAAAACTCAGAACTGACGAACATGTCATCTTGGAAAATCTAGAAAGTTCATCTGCGACTCTATCGTCAATGAAGAATCTGGATGAAACAGACAACTTTGGGGATCAATTTCTTAATGACAAACCAACCGAAGATGATCAGGAGAAAACTAATGTTGTAGATGAGACTGATTCCATCATACCTGATCCGAGTTATCAAACCAATACGTCAGCTCCTCTAGTGACTACTCTAGTTATTAATATCTCATATCATAAACCTTCTTCACAGGTCAACGCACCACCAATCAACACAGAAGCTACATCAATCATCACAACTATCCAAAAAATCACTCCATTCATCGCCCTTCAGCTAAGAGTCACGAAATTGGAGCAAGATATGTCTGAAGTAAAGAAGACTGATCACTCTACTGCTGTTTTGGATTTTATTCAATCCCAAGTTCCTACAGTTGTTGATAAGTATCTAGGAACTAAAGTTGATGATACTCTTCTTAAGGCTCTTGAAAAACACACTCCAGATTTAATTCAGAAATACTCTGGGCTACCTGCTTCTGAATCAAGCAAGAAGCAAGAATCGGAAAAGAGTACTAAAGAGATTATCAGAATTAAAAGAGAACAAGAAGAGCAGAAACATGTGCCAACATATACTATCAAGTCTAACGATACAACGACACTTAAAGAATTTGATCTAAAGGCCGCTCTCTTCAAAACCATCCATGAGAACAAGTCGGCCAATAGAAATCCTGCCAATAATAGATTATATCATGCTCTCATGGAAGCATTAATAGAGGATGAAAATGCCATGGAAAAGGAAGTTGCTGACAAGGTTAAAGACCATAAAAGAAAGCATGATAGTGATGATGATAAAGACGATGATGATGAAGGCCCTCCAGCCGGATCAAACCAGGGTAAGTCAACAAAAAGGAGAAGATACGATTCAGGTGCTTCTGGGTCAGCTCAACCTCCTTCTAAAGATTCTAAGCAAAGTACAAAGAACAAGCTAGATTCTGATGCTTCTGTAGCACAACAGCCTCCTGCCCACACGTTGTCTGCCTGGAAAATCACTAACACAAGAGATGCTCCTTCTGGCCCTTTAATGCCTAGGTCCGAACCTCAATCTGGACAATATTCTAATGACATTCAAATACAGAATGAAGAACAAGATTCAGATTCAGATGACAATGACAATGCTCATGTTCCAAAGGTTCAGTCCACAACATCATGGTTCAGTCCACAACATCATGGTTCAGTCCAATACCAGAAGAAGACAGACCGGCAACACCTGAACCAGAATGGACCATTCCTTCAAATGATTACCCTAAACCAGAGAACAACTGGGAAAATGTATACGCCACAACGTATCAAGACCCCGAGGAGAACAAGCTTCAAAGGAAGACGGGTGATATAGGATCCTTCATCAAATGGTTCTGCAAACGAACAGGAAAGAAGAAGCTTTGCAAAGCTAATTTGGAAGGTCCAACTTTTAACATGGTTAAATCCTTTCACAAAAACAGCGTCTCTCTTCAGTTTTAGATGGATGGATGTTATAAGCTGCTGACTGATAAGGTTGATTTGGTTAATCCCGAGGGCTATCAAATTCTGCGTAATGTATATGAACCATTGCCCTTAGGAGGACCACCAGGTCAGGTATCTATTCAACCATAATTCTTCTTCAATAAGGATCTGGAATATCTTCTGTCAGGTGACAAAGAACGAAAAACTGCCTTATCCATATCCAAGCTCAAAGCCGCTCGATACCTAGACTTTGGACTTGAAGAATTAGTTCCGTCTCTGTGGGTTGAAAGTGAGCGCGATTATGACATCAGTGCAGCTTATGGCATAACACATTGGTGGGTTAGAAGAAAGGAATTCTACATCAACAAACACCGTGAACCCTCAGATCGTGATGCAGTCAGATCCCATATGCGAATTCTCAGTGTGATCTGTATCAAGACTTACGAAAGATACGGATACAACTACTTGAGAGAAATAGTTCTACGCCGAGCTGACTACAAAGAGTACAAGATCTCGGAAAAGGATTTCAAAAACCTTCATCCAAATGATTTTGAAGATCTATTTCTACTTCATCTTCAAGACAAGCTCAACTACCTACCTAAATCAGAAAAAAGTTAATCTACACACTACAGTCAACATGTGGATCAAAAACATTGTCATCAGCAAATGTGTGGAAGACTTGCAGCTAGGAGTTGAGAGCTATCAAACAAAGCTCAATCTAGAACAACCTAACTAGGACGCATCTGACTTTCTCTTCAAAGAAGATTACACCATTGTCAATAAACCAAGAGCAGTAATCTACAGAGACAGGGATGATAATAAGAAGATGATGAGAATAAATGAGGTGCACAAGTTTAGCGATGGAACATTGATGAGAATTCGGGATAAGCTAGATTTCATGGTGAAAGATTTCAGGCTGTTCAAATTTAATAAGGGCATGGAGACCAGGAAATGGACTGAGGACGACAAAAGAAGGAGTGAAGACTTTATCAAGGTGATTGAGAAAAGACTAAAGATTAGGAGAATCTTTTGAAGTCTGGAAAGCTTTGTCGGTAGACGACTAAGAGATATTGACTACAGACTGATCAGCAGAACAGAGTGACATCGTCACTCCGACACTAAGGTCAATATTATCTTATTGTGAATAATATATCTTGTACAGCATAAGTAATAAGTAGTATTTCTTTTGATGATTATATGTAGGAATAATCTATGACCCTCAACGATTGAGGGGGAGCATTAATATGTTTCATACACATCTTGTGAATAATTGGCACACTTTTCTCCTAATTTTTATAATATATTTAAATCAATTGATATCCAAAATGTCAAAGGGTTTAAAATTTTTGATAAGGGGAGAAAATGTGATTAAAATATGTGAATAATACAAATGTGATTATTAAGACTCGTGTGTATACTCCGCCCAAACGTGCTAAACAATTTCTAATACCGATGTACATTTTGAGGGGGAGCGTTTCTTAAAAGTAAAAACAATCGAGGTACAAAACGCATTGATATTTATATCATAAGTACCTTAATTGAATTTTCAATTGGTTTTATGGAAAGGAGAACTGTACCAAAAGACTGACCATGCATTTTACTTTATCAGAGATATTAGGTTGGTAAGGTTAGGTATAAGTTCCAATGATCAAGCCAGAACCGGAGGGATCTGCCCAGGGACAATCCACTAGTTAGTGTAGAAGTCCTTAGGTATGACATAAAAAAGGAGAAAAAGTGAGAATAAGGGAATAGTGCCGACTGAGATGGAGCTAGTACTGGAATATACCCAACAAGGTTCTAGTCATGAAGTCTCAGTAGGGGTTGAAGAATTAAAAAGAATTATACGGATAAAGGGTGTAAAGAAAGAAGCCCTCCGTACACTTAGGCAGAAACCAGGTCAATACATATGCTGCCAGAATCACTAAGATGATTGCTAACATTGAAGACCGACATCATGGACCCAGTGATGCAATGCACAACCCTCCCTAGCCACTCAGAATCTCTCAAAAGATTTTTATTTCATTTCACACGAAGACTAAACACGTAATCTATTGACTTTCTCACTCCCAATTAGTTGATATTGAAAAGGTGGCAGTCAGCTCCAGCCTCCGATCACTAAAACCAAAACGCACTATCGAGTCTAGAGCCAAGAGATCATCAATTAATCTCGTTAGGACACATTTCCAATTCTCTTGTCTTTCACACACTGTGGAAACAAGACTATCCTAAGAGTCCTATGCATTATCCTTGTGATATTGCCAGAAAATCCAAGTGAAACAAAGGTTTTTCACAATGAAGATGGAAATCCTGCTAGAGCCAACATTAAACAAGCTTTTGGTAGGTGACTTGTGGGATTCTATAAGAATCAAACTTGTGTCAACTGGAAAGAAACGATGGTACGATTCTACGTGAATCAAACTTGTTCTAGTATATGAATTGACGGTTATTGAACATTTGACAAACAATCAAAACTCTCGAAGTGTTACAAAATATTTTCATAATTAACACTTAGACTGATTTTTTCAAATCAATTTTCTCTTTATTGCTATCTGTTTCATTATAGGATCATTTAAAGATGGAGATGGAGATGGAGATACCCAGTTCCAGTAATGTCAAGTTAATAACCGAATGCTCAGACATGGCCTACACTTGTTATGAAGTTATGAAAGATCTCATAAAGGTGTTAAAGCTTCCGCAAACTCTAATTTCATGTATTTCTTCACAAGTGCACCAGATGGCAATACATTACAAGATGATGAAAGATTAGGTTTGGCTGATGATCTCATGAAAGCTCAAGTTCACAATCAAATACATGTCAATGATGAATCAAAAGATTACTAATCAAATGTACAAGATATCTAATGAAGAATCAAAAGTCTACGAGCTGATTATTCAAGTGCTTAAGTTTAGTATTTTAAGGGGTGACCTCCCTTAGGGGGAGATTGTTAGTTATTAGAAAAAGACTCGGTCACCCCGTGTATTTTACTATTTATTATAGCTCGTAGTTAATAGTGTAACGTATGACTTTCGGTAGTTAACTGGGTACTAATCAACGGTTTATTGTAAGAACTATATATATTCCTCTTCCAACTTTGGAAGAGGTAGCTAGTCTTTTATTCATTTCATTATAAACACATATTTCTCTTACTAGAAAATACTCTCTCATGTGTTTCTCTCTCTAAAAACTAGCCAAATCCAAGAATCGTCACCATGTTATGACTTATGATATACCACACACTCGTAAGCCCATACCATAGCCCATTAGGGCATCCAAACACATGTATTTATAACCCTTTCCAGCCATGGGAAGGGGTTGGTTGTTCATTGTATAACAAACATACACTAAGTGTCTTTCTCTCACTAGAACTTCCCATTTTCTCTCTCTAGAAATCGGCCTACACACCATCTCTTAATTGTGTTATGATATCCAATATACTACAATTGGTATCAAAGCACATGGGATGATTACTTAGATTGTATGTGCGTTTCTCTTGGAAGAATTTTCCAAAAATTTGGTTTTTGAAGGTTTATGGTTTTCACATTAGCTTTCTTTGATTCTTACATTTATGGTGTTAAAGTTAGTGTTTTTAGTGTAGTTTTAGCCTTCTAGTACCAAGTTGTGCAAGAAAATCCAAGCTTGAACGTTCAAAAGGGTGATTTTTGGTGATTTGAAGCTTTTTTGGAAATTGCGTTTTGTCTCCCTAGAAGACGTTTCTTAGTTTTATTTTGTCTCTGCGTTTTGTCAGAGAATAGTACACTGTGGTTTGTCTTCTAGTGTAGTACAGCAGTTGCGTTTTGTCAGTTGCATTTTGTGTATTGTGTTTTGGTTAACACTACAGGTTGCGTTTTGTGTATTGCGTTTTATCTCAAGTTGAAGACCCTCATTGCGGTTTTACTAGGAGAAACTCTGCCCAATTAATTTCTTGATTGCGTTTTGTCTCAAGAGTTGATTGCGTTTTGCCCAAGATATGTCACTGCATTTTGTCTCCTTCTCATTGCATTTTGTGTCCTGCATTTTGTCCCAAGTTGAAGACCCTTATTGCGTTTTGGTGGAAAGAATCACTGGCAAAAAAATTTCTTCATTGCGTTTTGTCTTTGCTTTTTGACTGCATTTTGTCTAGGACACCTCACTACATTTTGTCTAATCCTCAACATTAAGACTTGTCTGAAATTCTTGACTGAGACTTGTCTAGATTTCCTGACTGAGACTTGTGTATTGCATTTCGTAAACTTAATTAAACCAAACCAAATCATAAACAAACAACATATCACCTATATCAACAAACAATCATCACTTTTATCATACAATCACTAATCATTGTACCGATTCAAAGTTTATCATCACACAAATAATCAATCATGTCTAGTCATTCTGATGATATTCAAGCGGCCGGTTCCGATACTCGCCCTCCTATGCTTGATAGGACTGATTACGAATCATGGTCACAAAGAATCTGGTTGTATTGTAGAGGAATGGAAAATGGAGTTTACATTCTTCAGTCGATTGATCAAGGTCCATTTTAGCTTAGAGTCACCAAGGACACACTAGGTACCACACCTGAAGGGGGTGTTCTTCATGGACCAGAAAGGGCTCGAACTTATGATGATCTTAATGACAATGAAAAGAAATGATTCGATGCAGATGTCCGTGCAACCCACACCTATCCTTTTGATGCCTGGACCTATCAATTTAGGACTTGTACCCAATCATCCTCCTGCAGCACCTTATGTACCTCCTACCAATAAGGAACTGGAGATTTTGTTCTAGCCTATGTTTGATGAATATTTTGAGTCTTCCACGGTTGATCGTCTGGTACCCCCTGCTCTTGCAGCTCAAGCTCTAGTCAACCCTACCGGTCCATTAGTAACCATCCTCATTGATCAAGAGGCACCATCAGGAAGTCATTCATCATCATCTTCGGGTTATCAATCCTCTTCAGTACATCAAGGTGTTACAGCTGAGCATTTGTTTAAAGTAAATCCTTTTGCTGCGGCTGATCCGAACCATTTGTTAATGTGTTTGCCCGAGATCATAACTCTGAAGCATCATCTTTTGGGGTAATCGCGAGAACTGAATCTAACCAAACCACTCAGCCTCATAAACATCTCCGAAAATGGACCGCCTCTCATCCTATTGATAATATTATTGGGAACCCTTCTCGACCGGTATCCACTCAGAAGCAGCTTGCTACAGATGCTTTATGGTGCTTCTATAATTCAGTACTGTCTAAAGTCGAACCGAAAAACTTCAAATATGATGTTACTGAAGACTGCTAGTTTCAAGCCATGCAAGATGAAATCCATGAATTTGATTAACTGGATGTATAGGAATTAGTGCCACCTCCAGACTGTGCAATGATTATTGATCTCAAATGGATTTATAAGGTGAAACTTGACGAGTATGGTGACGTGTTAAAAAACAAGGCACGTCTTGTAGCGAAAGGATATCGTTAAGAAGAAGGTCTTGATTTTGAAGAATCCTTCGCCCCGGTCGCCAAACTTGAAGCTATTAGAATATTTCTTGCCAATGCTGCCAGCAAAAACATGACAGTTTATCAAATGGACGTGAAAACTACATTCTTAAATGGTGACCTTAAAGAAGTCATCTATGTTAGCCAACCTGAAGGCTTCGTTGACCCTGATCGTCCACATTATCACACCCCGCCAAGGCGGAAACACGAGGCATAACGTCATGGATATCATTACAACACAATGGTATCAACAATATAGAAACACTAAATGCACAACTAAGTAATAAAGATACAATGTGTAATGACAATACCGATAACCAAAAGAACAAAATATTGTATTCATGAAAGAGGGTCTCACCAATACAAGAACAATATCTCACGATCCTAATAGAATCAAATAACATTCAAAAAAATCCATGCAATAAACATAAACAAACTCAGGAGCGAACTCTAATGCAATCCTAGCAGACGCTTTAGCCACTTCTCTTAACCTCAATATTCTTATGAAGCTCACCTAAAAATGATGCTTAAAAACGTCAACACAATGGTTGGTGAGAGTCATAGGTTTAAGACTCACATTATAAACCTTTCAAACCAATTAGTGTGATTATCAAAACAATATAGGACAATTATGCAACATATGAACTTATGCTAACATGCAAACCAAATCACCATATCAAACCAACCATACATATACTGGGTAGGCGTACCCCTCCGATCCCACACACGTCACTTACGCACCTAAAAGTCTACCAGCTGAAGCTTATATTTAGGCCTGGACCCATACCAACTCACTAAGTTGATCAATCATGATTATCACCCATCATCACTTCATTTCCATCTTCAGTTTCCTTGTAAGTTTTGAACAAGTCTTTGTTGTTGCAAACATGTGTAGTTGCACCAGAATCATACCACCAATCATCAGTTGTTGTCACACTAGCCATATGCAGTTTCTGAATCATTCCAATGTTTATTTCAGAAACCATAATAGTGATTTATGTGGCATCAACTTGTTCCACTGCATTTGTAGATTCATCTTTCTTGTTTGAATTTTGATTTTTCTTTTTGGGATTCTTGCAGTTTCGTTTAGTAAGCCCTTTGTCACCACACTTGTAACACACAACCTCAGACAATGGTTTCTTGTTGTCTATGGAAGATTTTCATGTGCCTTTCCTCTTCTTGTCATTTCCTTTTTTGTTTTTTCCTGAATCAACATAATTAACCTTAGAACATGATGCACCATTCAGATTCTTTTCACGAATACGAGTTTCCTCTTTAATTCGTAAATGTTTATGAATCTGGTCTAAAATAAAATCCTCTGAAGTGTGCAACAATTTCTTCTTGTAATTGTGCCAAGAAGATGGTAACTTGGTAATGATGGCCCTAACCAATAACTTTTATGGGATTCCAATGTTAAGATTTTTGAATTTGAAAACCAAAATGATAAATTTGTGAACTTGATCTAGAATAGAAACATTATCTTCCATGGTAAATTCAAAGAATTTAAAAGTGATGAACTTATCTGCGCCTTCCTTTTTAGCGGTGTATTTATCTTGAAGAGAATTCCATATTTCCCTTGCAAAATTCATTAAAGTGTACAGATCATACAATCGATCAATGAGGGTACTCAGAATGTAACCCTTGCATAGTGTTTCATCTTGATCATGCTTCCTTTGTTCCTCTTCAGTCAGAATGCCAATCTGTTGCTCTTCTGGAACATAGTAAACCTTGAATGCAGTTAACAAAAATTTCATCCTTTCTTTCCAACGACTAAAATTCATCCCATCCATTCTGCCCAGTTTGATTGTGTCGCTTCCAAACATCCTTAAACTAGCACTTTGATCCATGATTAATATTATTTAAGTTTGTTAAAATATGACATATTTCTACTAATAATAAAAACGATATTGAGGACGTGATAATCACTATCCTTAAAGAATATTAGCCCCTACTATTTACGTTGGTGGTTTGATACTAACTTCTTCTCATGATTCAACCTAAAATAACAGAACTTTATAGTACTAAATTTAAGTTTATTATTTTTATAAGTACTAGCTTAATATAGTGTCTGGTTACAATTTATAAATAAAAAGGTGTTAAAGTGTTAGAAATTTAGTGGCCTAATTATGAAAAATGGGACTAGAATTACCAGTCTTGCCCAACCTTTAAAGTTGTACCAGAATCTGTAGATAACTATCACCTCTTCACTTGTTGACTTTCATAAGTTCAAGAAATTGTAGGTGTGTGTGTGTGTGTCGACTTCAACAAGAAAGAAAGAGAGGAAAATCTCCCAAAGTGCTAAATTAATCAAGGGAATATGTTTGTAGTTAAGCCTTAAGAACTTTAAACATCATTACCATCACAAGTAAGTATTAATTCCCAATTTGATTTAGGTTCTTAAGATTAAAATTGAGAGAAATCATGATATGATGTTCTTTTAGTAGTGTTTGGATTATATGTTAATAACGAGTTAATTATGCATATAGGAAACAAGTTAAGAAGAAATTGGCATCTTGCAAAGTAGGAAATTAATTGGAGAAATTGAGGTAAGTAAATTGGTACTAATGTTAATTATAATGTTTTACCTTAATATTGGTATGACGTATGTATGTGTTAAGGTATAGGGAAGCTCGACTAGCTAGCTTGGATCCAATGCTAGGTTATGATATGCTTGTTAGTGAAAACAAGCCTTAGTTGTGCCATAGCTTCATTGAATAAAGGAGAGCTATGAGGTTATATGATGGTCAACTTTGGGTTGACGGGTAATAAGGGTACATGCTTCCTATACGTAAGCAAACTTTAGCTAGAATGAACTAGCTATGAATATGATATGAATTGTGGTAATTA
>BQNB010085667.1:10765-28408 GCA_026074375.1 Tanacetum coccineum
GATTTATTATTTAAATACGTTTCAAAAATTTAGCGGCTACGCGGTAATCGTTTTTATGTGACCGTAAAAGGTCAAAAAGTCAAGTCGAAACCAAAAAGTCAAAGGGTAAAATAGTAATTTAAAATTTACGAAAATTGTCGGGTGTGACAAGGAAATAAATGACGAGTTCCTTGATGAGTTTCTCATGAGTATCAAAACATACAAGGAAGAGAGCCCGTGGTTTGCCGACTTTGCCAACTATCTAGTTGGAGGAATTCTAAGAAAAGGATTATCCTACGCTCAGCGTTGTAAGTTCTTTTCAGAACTTAAGCACTATTTCTGGGACGAACCGTATCTATTTAAAGCATGCCCCGATGGCATGATCAGAAGATGTGTTCACAATTCGGAAAATCGAAATTTTTTAGATGAATGTCATCATAGACCCACTAGGGAACATTATGGACCATCGATTACCGCAAAGAAAGTTTTTGATGCTGGATTCTATTGGCCAACCATATTCAAAGAAGCACAGACTCTGGTACAAAATTATGATGCCTGCCAACGTTCTGGTAGCATTTCACGAAGACACGTAATGCCTTTGATTTCATGGGACCTTTTCCAAAATCCCATAAGTTCGAATACATTCTTGTCGCGAATGACTACGTGTCCAAATGGGCAAAAGCTGAAGCTTTACCCACTAACGACACACGAGTTGTAGTCAATTTCTTGAAAATGCTTTTCTCTCGTTTCGGAATTCCAAAAGCTTTAATTAGCGACAGAGGAACTCACTTTTGTAATCGTCAAATAAAGAAAATCTTGAAAAAGTATGGAGTACATCATCATATATCCACAGCTTATCATCCACAAACCAGTGGTCAGGTTGAAAACACCAACAGAGCCTTAAAAAGAATCCTTAAAAACACAGTTAAAGACAATCCGTATGTTTGGTCGAGAAAATTAGATGACGCTCTGTGGGCATTTCGTACAACCTACAAAACTCCAATCGGTACCACTCTATACCGACTTCTCTATGGAAAAACGTGCCATTTTCCATTTGAAATCGAACATCGTGCTTACTAGGACGTGCGAAGCTACAATCCTAAACTTAAGGTTGCAGGAGAAAAACAATTTCTACAGTTGCATGAGCTCGATGAATTGAGACTTCAAGCATATGAGAACTCTAAACTCTACAAAGCCCGAACCAAAGCCTATCATGATAAGAAACTTAGAGTTAGAAAAGAATTTAAGGTTGGAGAAAAAGTTCTCCTGTACAACTCTAAGTACAAATTCAAAGCCTCAAAGCTTAGATCAAAGTGGTATGGACCGTTCATAGTCAAACATGGTTATCCATCCGGATATGTTAAATTGTATGACAAACATGGAGGAAGCTTCATTGTTAACAGACACCGTGTCAAACTCTACCACGATGAGGAGCAGTTAAATGAACTTACCATAGAATAGATTCACCTCATGTGTGAGGAAGGAAGAATGAAAGCTATTCCATTCATGGCACCGTTCCCAGCCAACTACTGTGAGACCATATATATGCTTCCATGTTTTTTTATTTTTTAAATTTTATTTTTATTTTTATAATTTTGTTTATATTACAAAACTATAAAACCGAAAGTACGGAACAAAAAATATAAAGTTTAATAGCTCAATAGCATTAAACTGACAAAAAGTACGAAACAGACACTGATAAAAAAACTACGTTATATTGTAAACATGGAAGTCAGGGGTTATAGATTGTAGAAATATGGGCTAGGGGTCCTTATAGTAGGACTCGGTATATGTGATAGTGTAATTCACCGTGTCTTCGATGATTTGTTACTCCTAGAGTAAATTACAAATTTCGTCTTTGTGGTTTACACAATAGCACGTTTTGTTCCTTTTTCAAAATAATTATATCCGTCGTATCAGTGCTTGTCGATTCTTGCATGTTTGGTCCTTGTTTAAACGAGCCATTAAGTGAATTCCGTTAGCAGTTACATGTTAGCCCTTTTGGCCAACGACCATTTGCAGCGTCTTTCCTTTATACTAACGGTTGTTTATAATTCAAAATTTTGTGTTTATTTAATGTTTTTTGATCTTTTATATATGTTTTTTAGAAAGTTTTTTTTTTGTTATACTGGGTTACTAATATATATCTATTTACAAGAATGAAAATTTAGTTTGTTTGAATTCGTATAATTACCCTAACAGATACTTTTTCTCAACAGATACTTTTCCCACAACCATATTTTTTACCAATAAATACTCCTTACTTTTATTCAAACATCATCAAAGCACATTGTAAGCATATGCAAACACTAGAAGATATGTTACGCGCTTATGTGATTGATTTTGGAAATGGTTGGGATAACCATTTGTGACTCGTCGAATTTTCTTACAACAACAGTTACTATACAAGCATTAATGCTGCACCGTTTGAGGCACTTTATGAACAAATTGTTGATCACTTACCTGCTGGACCGAGGTTAGAGATAGCCAACTCACTGGTCCAAAGATCATCCATGAAACGACTAAGAAAATAGTACAAATGTGAAATAGGCTCCAGGTCGCACGTGATCTTCAGAAGAGATACGCAGATGTAAGTCTCGTCATGGAAGGGCGTGATACGTTTCTGGAAACGAGGAAAACTATTAAGCCCAAGGTATATTGGAACCTTTAAGATTCGAGCTAGGATTGGCTTGGTAGCATACCGACTCGAGCTTCCACAAGAACTCAGTGGAGTTCACAACACGTTTCACGTCTCAAATATGAAGATATGCTTATCGAATGAAACACTCGTCATTCCACCGAAGAAAATACAAGTTGATGATCAACTGCACTTCGTCAAGGAACCGGTAGAAATCATGGACCAGGAAATTAAGCAGTTAAAACAAAGTCGTATTCTAATTTTTAAGGTTTGATGGAATTCAAGGATAGGTCTTGAATTCACTTAGGAGCATGAAGACGAAATCCATAACAAATACCCGCATCTTTTCATAAGCACCTCGTCATCGAATACCACAAACTGAATTTCAAGACGGAATTCTCTTAACTATGGGAGACTGTGACAACTGAAAAATTTTAGGTTAAGTTTTATTTATTAACTTGAACGTTTTATTCTAAACACGTAAATATTGGACTTTACGTATATCCGTTAGGTTATCCCACGTATAACGAGGCATCTTTAAATGTATTCTGTCACTAGACTAAGTTTAGTCTACGTTAAGCAAGCATAGTGTTGGTGCAACATTGACTAGGATCTCCTTTATGTTTTAACGATGACAAATAAACATTCGCAAATCGTAAAATCATAAACGGTAGCTTAAATCCGCAAAACCGGATTTCACCATCTGGCGCGCTAGGCACGCGTCAACGCGTAGCTAACGCGCCATACGCGAAATCCGTTTTGTGGATTTAACAATTGTCGGCTTTCCTCTTACCCGACACATGTAGAAACTTAAACAAAGGTATATACATGATATTTGAGCATTTGGGAACACTCCAAATAAGGTCTAGACTTAGAGAGAAGCAAAAACGAATCCTCCCATTTTTCTATAAAATGCCAACTCAAATCTTTTATCAAACGCCTCTAGCCAAGGCCGAGACTTCTTTCAAAACCTAGAATGATCATATTTTCAACATACCAACAAGCAAAAGTAATCATTTGACCTTAATCTGGATTTACGATGTTCCTAATCACGTAACGGGTTTTACTCCCTTACTGGTCAAACTAAGTCAAAGGTCACTTTGCGTAAACTCATCATTTCCTGTTATGGGATATGCTTTACTTAAGATGCAAAGCATTTATCTTGTTTGCATCAAGATGATTAGTGATCAAATTCATTGTTGATTATCATGGATTAAAGTCTAAATGACTAATTGAGTTTGTGGTATTTAGAAGTTAATCATACTTTGACTTTTCTCACTTTCTTACCCATACAAATGTTTTACAAACTCACATGTATTCCTCACATGTACAAGTCCACACTCCTTCTACATAATCCTTCTACCCATTCTTCTTAATCACTTGTTTATCCTTCTTACCCAACAAGTGATTTCATCTCTTCTACACACACTCCAAACATCTTCTTTCTAAACAATACAATAATCACATATGCCCACTCTTTCCTCTCTTATTGGCAATGTGATTATTAACCCAAATCAATCCTTTGATTTAATCCTTATCTTCATCTTCATTTTCAAACCTTCATACACATAAACCTTCACCAAATAAACCTTAAAACTTATCCTCCATATGCCAACTTACATTCTCTTACACAATGTATTTTTCTTGTACTTGTTGTACTTCTATGTTCCTTACATTCCAAACAACATACCCCATATCTTTTCAAAACATTCTCCATCACATATTCACTATTCACCTTCTTCTCTAATGAATTCAAATTACACACATTCACACACACTCTCATCGTAACTCTTGATCAAGTCATGTCACCAATCCAAGTTCAACACTCTCTTCTCAACCCTTGGATTGCTCCTCAAACAAACACACTTTTCTTCTACCCTTGATCAAGCCACCTCATCAATCTAAACTTTCTCACTCTCTTCTCAACCATTGGATTAATCTCTCATCTCAAACAAACACAACCTCTCTCACAAATATTCACTTCTTACTCACATAACAAGCACACCTCTTTCTCTACCCTTGATCTTGTCACTTAACCAAGTGTCCTCTTCACATCCTCACCCCCATTTCAAACTAAGATCAAGAGGATCCCTTCTATCACATCATGTTACATCATGAAAACTCATACACAACTCATTCCTTTTTATCTAACATGTGGCCAAATGAATTTGAAATTCAAATTTCAAATCTTTCCCCCCTTTCTCTCCAAGCAAAGAATATTTCAAGAATATTCTCTTGTATCCTAACTAGCTATTTCAAATCTTTAGTTGGATCCCAACTAAGCTAGTTAGACTTTAAGGAATACCCAAAATACCCTTTTTTGATAATTCTTTTCTCTCTTTTCATTATCGGATAAGCAAAACGCTTCTAATACTTCACAAATGTTTTATCAAATGGCTATTAGAGTTGGTTGACCTTAAGCATAAGAATGATTGAAAGGTCATAGCGTAAAGTACAATTGGAGGTTTAACGAGTGCGGGTATTTAAAACGCCAAAGTTTCAAAGAAAACAATTTTAGGATTCTGGAACGCTGACGCGTAGGCAGCGCGCTAGACTCGAATTGTTTTCTAAACAATTTGGGACTTTAGCCTATAAATACCCACCCTTGGCCTTTTTATTCCCCACCTCTTTCAAACATTCTTTCCTCTCTTTTCTCTCCTCTAATCGTCTAAGTCTAAACATCAAGTGTTCTTAATATTTTTCTCTATCATCCATTAAAGAACACACATCTCCGGAAGAGAGCCACGCAAGCACCTAGTCCATACTTGTATGTTTTGTCGAGGGTCTTCTTTCTCATACCCTTTCTTTAGAATTGAGTCTCTAGGCTAGGTTAGGACTTGGTTCAACAATCTATCTTTCATCTTATCGAGTTATAAGGGAAGTCTTGTATCCGTGGGATCAAGCCTAGATCATTAGGGATCTAGTTGAGGTTTGATAAGCTTCTAAGGGGAAGGCTTCTAGAGTTATAGGTTAAGTCGAATCACGGGTTCTTAAGGGTGGATTCCGAGGGCAGAATACCGTAGGTAGTAACTCTTCTGTGTGAGCACCGAGCTTTGTTGAAAGTCGGTGGAGTTAAATTGTACTACGATTTGTAGTCCACCATAAGGATTATACTAGGAATAATATCGATGTCGGAAGGACTAAAACCCCCTTTCCGAACCAGAATATATCGTGGTGTCTCTTCTTCTCTCTTCGTCTCTCTATCTACTTATTGTTCTAATTGCAAAGTAGATTAGTACACCAATCAGCTCTTTCGAGACTTAAAGTTTTATAAACATCAAATAAGTCAAAAAACCATATTTACCCCCCCCCCCCTCTCTACGGTTCTACAATTGGTATGAGAGTAGCTTACTCAAGTTTTCAAGCATTAAAACCTTCCCGAGAAGTCGTTTTAAGTTGGAAACTTCTTTTTCAAAAATTTGAAATCCTAACTCCTATTTTTCAAAAAGTTAAGTAAAGATCTATGGCTTAAGAGAACTACGTTGAGGGGTGTTCTATGCAAAGACCATCTTTTCTAGAACCAAGTGGATTTTTCTTTTGGAAAGTCCACTTTGAGACTTACGTAAAGTCCAAAGATATTGACTTATGGCAAGTCATCCAAAACAGTGATTTTTACTTTGAAGTTGACGATGAAGAAACAAAGTTGATGAAGGAAACGCCGTATAAACTTCTCAAGGACAATGAGAAGAAACAACTTGGCAAGAATGAAGAAGCCAAGATGACCATCTATAATGCTCTACCCCGCAAAGAGTACGAGCGAGGCTTTATGTGTAAAACTGCCAAGGAGGTTTGACATACATTCATCATCACTCACCAAGGCAATTCACATATTAAGAATTGAAATATTAACCTTCTCACTCAAGAATACGAGAAGTTCTCAATCTCCAATGAAGAAATTATTGATAGTGGCTTTACATGATTCAATGCTATTGTGACTAGTCTAGAATATTTAGATCCGAACTACTCTAGCAAGAATCATGTAAGGAAGTTTCTTCGTGCTCACCCTTTGAAATGGAGAGCCAAGGTGACGGCCATTGAAGAAGCTAAAGACTTGGCTACTCTTCCTCTTGACGAGCTATTCGAGAATCTTAAGGTCTACGAAATGATCTTGGAAAATGATGGCGTATTTTCCAAAACCACTACTAAACAAAAAGATTAATTCCTTAGCTCTTAAAGCTAAAGTCACTAGAGAACAAACTAATGACGATAGTGATTGTCAAGACGAAAGTGATGAAGATGTAGATGAAGAAGAAGCCAAAGCTTTTAATTTGTTGGCTAGGAACTTCCGTTAGTTCTTTTGCAAAGGTAATTGGTTCGGACGCGGAAATCTATTTGGTAATGGCGGTAATCGGTTCGGTAATGGGCGGGTTAATAACTTCAAGGACAAAGGTGGTGAAAGCTCAAAGAAAAAGGAAGCTTGCTACAATTTCGGGATAGATGGCCACTTTGCTAGTGAGTATATAAATCCGAAGGAGAACAAGGCTTTTCTTAGAGGAGCATGGAGCGATAGTGAAGATGGCGACGAACATCAAAACAACGCAACATGTATCATGGTAATCAACTCTCAAGAGGTAGTATCCAAACCATCTAGTTCTAATATTGATTTAGATATTATTGATTTACAAAAGGAGAATGAGGAACTCCTAAAGTTTAACAAAGATTTTTGTGGAAACCAAAAGGGGGGATGAATAGTTTACCGGTTTATTTTACGTTTTAAAAGTTTGCTTTAAAAATACTTAGATTCGAGTTGTATGCTCAACCAATCAACAATATGAATCAACAATGCAAATATCTAAACTAATACTAAATAACAATAACAACAATGTAAATAGATAAGGAAAGGAACAATCAAACAAAGATGCCAAGATTTATAGTGGTTCGGCTACGAAGCTCCTCTTCGCCCTACTCCACTCCCCGAGTATCCTACTCGAGATTTTCACTATGAATGTCAACAAGACTCGCCTTTAGGTGTAGAAAACCGTTTCACACAGTCGTGCTTACCGTTATTTTCCGACACTAAGCTAACATATCTAGTCCTAATCCTTTTCTATAACCAATCCTACCCACTTCACGAAACACTACACAGTCACAAGATCTATACTATCGAATTTATACACAATACGAACCACACAATTATACAAGATAATTACAATAGAGATTTGATACTAGAAGAAGAAGAGAGGAGAGATTACTAAAGTAACAATTCGTTTCTTTGGTGAATACAAATGTTTTCTTACTCATGCACTTGATTAGAGGGAGGAGAGATGAGAAAATGAGATTGGATCACTTGAAAACAAACATCAAAACAATGTTAGAGATCAAAATATTTAGTTATAGAAAGAGGTTTTTAAAGAGAGAAAGAAAGACTGTGAAAAATTCATGGGCAAAGAGGTATGTTTTTTCAGCCAAAAATAGTGCATGTAGTTATAGACACGGATTCCCAAACAGGCTAAGCTAGGTGGATGTACCCACGGATCCCTAGATATAATCTGGGTGTCCCCAGGCCCTAATAAGGGGGCCGCCACTAAAGTACGCTCCTACTTTTTTTCTTTTATGTGGGGAAGGTTGTATCTGGGTATAGAAGTCGTCCATTTTATTGAGAGAAAACCATATTCAAATTTTATTATTTAAATAAAACATTTTCTTTTATTAAAAAGTATTTTTGTATATTTATTTTATAGAAATACTTTTATGAAAATGTAATGGTTAAGAAAGAAATATCTTCTTGATCACTAATCATGCTTAATTATTTGTTTGTACATACCTTAAGTGATCACTAATCTTAGAAATGGAATTTTACGATTAATAATTTGTAAACGTTTATTTTTATCATAAACATTTTTTTATTTTTTTATTATCAAAACGTTGAGAGGTCGAAAAATATATATAACGTTCTTAGACATTATTTGTATTAACAATTTTGCTAAAAATTTAAAAAACTTTTAAATGAAAAACGATCTCTTGAAAAAGAGAATTCAAGACTATCAAGCAAAATCAATGATCTTGAAATTGAAGTAAAGAAACTTGAAAATGATAAAGAGGTGGTTGAACCTTGCAAAACATGTGATGTACTCACCAAAGAGGTTGACTCTTTAATATGTAATGCATCTAAACTTCAAGATGATGCATTGAATTTTTCAAAATTCAAAGAAAGTAGCATTACTTTGGACGACATGCTAAGTCGTTAAAAATTTCCCCAAGATAAGGAAGGTCTTGGATTTTCTAAAGATAATAAAACCACTTTCGTGAGTCTAAACAAAACAATAGTGTTCGTAAAAGGAAGTCAAAATGAAAATACCTCAAAAAGCTTGGTTAAACCCATAACTTATCAACCTCACTTTGCAAACACTCGAGGCTTCCAAGCACCCATTAGAAGAGTGGATACAAGACATCACTCAAGCTCACATAATGGTATTGGATACACACGTCCTCGAGTTGAGCCTAGACCTCTTCTACCCACACCACATATGAGACCTTCAAACGCATATGTTCTAAGACCGTCTCTTCAAAACAACCATTCTTTAAGAAGAAGAAACTTTTACAACAACCAAAGGTCTTCGCATCATCAACCTAGCACCTTCCAAAGGAGAGAAAAATCCTACCCAAATCAAAGGCTAAAAACACCTTGGAGCGTTGGACCAAACTTTCAAAACTCCTATGATTTTCCAAACAGTCCTTGGTCCGTGTTCTCAAGGTACGACCTACATAAACTATGTGCCTTACTACAAGACCCAAGAATGGTTAACGTGGGCACTATATTTTCTAACCACAACGGACCCATAAAACAATAGGTACCACGACCTTGAATTCATGTTTGCTTGTAGGTGTGTCTTAAATGCGATCTACTACCGGACGATGAGATTGTGGATAGTGGTTACACTAAGCACATGACTAGGAATAGAAGATTATTTACTTCATACAAGGCGTATGATGGTGGGCATGTCGTATTTAGGATAAACCTAAAGGGCAAGGTCGTTGGTGGAGGTAATGTTACTCATGACGCCATCACAATTACCAATGTTGAGCATGTTAGTGGTTTAGCTTTTAACTTGATTAGCGTAGGTCAATTATGTGATGATAATTGTGTAGTTAGTTTTACTAACGTAGATTGTACTATTAGTAAAAATGGTAAAAACGCTAGCTAGAGGTCATAGAAGAAATGGACTATATACTTGCGAATTGGGAGATAACTCCAAACAAAAAATTTGTCTTGCATCCGTGGTGGATTCTTAACGCTTTGGCATAGGAGGTTAGGTCACGCCAATATGTGATCAGTTCGAAACTTAGCTTCCAACGAGCTAGTAAGGAACCTATTAAAGTTGAGCTTTGAAAGACACTTTTGTGATACGTGTAGTCTAGGGAGTCAAAGTAATGCAAATAATAGGACTAGGAATGAAGTGTCAACTGTCTTAGATTTGTTACACTTAGATTTGTTTGGTCTATCTCCAATTAAAAGTTACGAAGAGAACTTCTACACTTTAATGATTGTTGATGATCACTTAAACTACACTTGGGTTGTGTTTGTAGAGTCTAAGGAAGATATTTTAGAAAAATTTAAAATATTGTGTAGAAAGCTTGAAAACCTACATGGTTGTTATATTATTTCAATTGTAACAAATCATGGTAGCGAATTTGATAAATTGAAATTTGGGAGCTTTTGTGAACAACATGGAATATCTTATAACTTTTCAGGCCCGTTCACTTCTTAGTCGAATGAGATTGTTAAAAGAACACATCGCAAGGTAATAAAGATGAGTCGTGCTATGTTAGCCGAGCAATCCATTCCACAAAAGTCTTGGTGTCATGCATTAGATACGGCAACTTACATACTTAACAGGGTTTATATTAGAAAATTCATTAACAAAACACCCTATGAAATTCTTAGAAATAGGAAGCCATCATTAAAGTACTTTAGGGTCTTTGGTTGTAAAGTATTTATACTTAAAACTAAAGTACATCTTACCAAGTTCGACCCAAAGTCGTACGAAGGTGTGTTTTTAAGATACTCTCAAAGTAGTAAATCATACATAGTGCTTAACACGGAAAGAATGAGGATTGAGGAATCTCTTAATGTTTCCTTTGATGAGAGATTGCCCGAGCCCAAGTCATCTTCTTCGGTAGAAGATGATAGGGTCGATGAACCCATAGTTCAAGATCTTAATGGGTCGCCGTCATTACAAGTTAATGTTTCGGATGAAGGCTATCCTAAGAGTCTAAAAGAAGGTAGAGATCACCTAATAGAACAAGTAATTGGCGAGTTAAATGAGAGAACACTTAGCTCTAAGAACAAACAAGCTTAGGATTTTCGCATGATATTACCAATGTCTAAATTCCTCGTGTCTAGTTGAGGTTGCTCATGGTTGACATGCACCATAGGTTATTGATTTAAGTGAGTGAGGGGTTAAAAATAAGAGTAGAAGTCTATAGGTTGTTTGCATACCCTTTTAGAGATAATTGTGCTCTTAGATCTTAAGTGCTTAAGTGTTATGTACTAGGATTTGTGTGAAAGGCATGGAAGTTAAGAAACATTGTTGTTTTAACGAGATGAAGGATAGACGTCAATGCATTATTCAAACTATGGTTGACATTATCTCGGATTCTACATGTCAAACTTATGTGCTAAGAACAAGAAATTTGGTCTACATCTTGCCAATATTGTGGTAATCATCGCCTCACATATTTAAATATGTAAAATCAACTCATTCACAACATTGCATGCTCTATTCCCTATGATTGACATGAAAGGTTTGCTAGACAAATTCATCAACAAAATCACTTAGGATCACAACTCACCCTTATGTTGAAAATGTTGCATTTGTGTCAACTTGCTCATTTTATGTGTCGATTGCATGCTATGTGTATTAGGGTAGAAAAGAAAAGAAAAGAACTTTATGCAAACATACAAACTACTCACGTAGTTAAAGAGAATTCTTTTAAAATTGAATTCGGTATGGTATTGTATAACATATTAAAATACACAAAGAATAAACATGATCATATAGCCATCTCGTTCGAGAAACTATGAAACTAATTCACCTTACACTATGGTAATTAGTATCATCAATGTTGACACAACACATCGATCATAAGTTCGAGATGTTATACTTAGTGACACTTTGCTATTTTATGATGGATTATGTGTTCAATATGTGTAAAATATCCAAAAAGGATTAAAATTCACATTGAAGTATGATTAATAACTTGGACCACTCATCCGAGATCCTAAGTATTTTCTTTGTAACACAATAAAAATAAAGTTATCATCTCTAAAAAATCTAAAATGGTGATTAAGGACCTCTACACAACAAACTACAATGGAAGTATCATGCATGAACAATCTTAGGTGCATGCATGCACACTTGTAGGATCTAGTTTGTGTAACTAAATCACCCAATTTCAATTAATAATCTCAAATATATTAACTCAAATCAATAGATTCAAATAAAGCATCATTAGCTTCTTTAAAAACTTCCAATCACTATGACATTATGTCCTCCCTTGCATCACTAAAATTCCTTCACATAATCATTTCCACCACCCTCTCAAAGAATCAATAAGGCTTTATGTCAAAATCATATGAAATCTCTAACCGAAATTGCGTACCTACCTCTCCCCTTAAACCTCTATATAAACAAATGATACACCAATACACAAATCACACATCCTCCTCCTCTCTAAAATCAACAAAACACAAGAAAATAAATAAACATGAGTGAATCATCCATATCAAATTATAAAGGGAAGAAAATCGTGAAAGAGGAGGAAACGAATGATGAATGGATCAATCCAACAAGCGACGATAACATAATCTTAAAGAGTTATGTGAAGAAGTGCCTATCGGATGGGCCAATATGGTACAAGATGGGGTATCCTCTTTGTTAGGAATTAAAGGTTTACACTTTGTAGTGCCAAGCCAAAAGTTTATACTGCTTGAGTTATAACAAACAGTATTAACCAGTTAGTACTGCTAGAGTAAAGTTAATACTGCTAGTATAATCTTAACACTGCTGAAGGACTTAGCACTGCTGCATGAAGATTAAGACTATTGAAGAGATAAAGACGTGTTTAGTGATATGTATGGACTTATTCAATGTATATCTTATATAGATAGAAGATATGTTGATATCTTATAGAATTTTAGAATATTTGTAGTTATCTTGTAAAGGACTCCTTGGTGTATAAAAGGAGATCTTTGGTTATGGTTTTAGATCATCATATTATACACACATTCAAATACGATTTAGACACATTCATAGCTTCAAGGTTGTAAACCCTAGTACTAGACAAAGTACTCGTATTATTTATCATAATAATATTGGAGCTTTTTGATTATATCATTGTTCATACAGTTTACTACATTCTTCATATAAATCACTGTTACATTGATTTTCTTCTAAGTATTAAAGAGTATATTCCGCATACTCTTAAGTATTAATACTCTTTAGTATTAACAAGGTTAGCAAGATCTGAGTTGGGATTAACAAGTGGTATCAGAACTTATGTTCTGAACTTTGATCTAGAAGAAACTAACAAGAAGATCTCTTTACCCTCAAGGAAGAGATGGATCTAGAAACTGCCCAAACCAATACTACTGCAAAGTTGCCCCTTCTCAAACATGGTGAATATGATATGTGGAAGCTAAGAATTGAGCAATACTTTCAAGTACAAGACTATGCTCTATGGGATGTCATAGAGAATGGAAACTCATTTAAACCAGCAGCTCAAACAACAACAAATGCTGATGGTTCCTCAACTACATTAATACCAGGTCCTGTAACCGCTGATGAAAAGACTCAAAAGAAGAATGATGTGAAGGCAAGAAGTATGTTGCTAATGGCACTTCCAAATGAACATCTACTGACATTTAATCAGTACAAGGATGCCAAGACTTTGTTTGCTGCTATACAAACAAGATTTGGTGGTAATGATGCCACAAAGAAGACTCAGAAGACTCTTCTGAAGCAAATGTATGAGAACTTTAGTGCTCCAAGCACAGAGTCTCTTGATTCTATTTTTAACAGGCTTCAGAAGATTGTAAGTCAGTTGGCTATCCTTGGTGAAAATATTTCACAAGAAGATCTTAATTTGAAATTTTTGAGAAGTCTGCCTTCTGAGTGGAATACTCATGTTGTGGTCTGGAGGAATAAACCTGATCTAGACACAATGAGCTTTGATGATCTCTACAACAATTTCAAGATTGTTGAACAAGAGGTTAAAGGAACCGCAAGCTCAAGCTCAAGTTCTCAGAACTTGGCTTTTATGTCATCTACTAGCAGTACTAATGAAGTTAATACTGCTTATGGAGTTAGTACTGCTAATACTCAAGCTAGCACTGCTAGTACTCAAGTTAGTACTGCTAACTTAAGTGATGACACTGTTTATGCATTTTTGGCCAGTCAACCAAACGGGTCTCAACTTGTACATGAGGATCTTGAACAAATCCATGAAGATGACTTAGAAGAGATGGATTTAAAGTGGCAGTTAGCATTGCTGAGCATGAGGACAAGAAAGTTTTTCTAGAAAACTTGTAGAAAGATTACTATCAATGGGAGTGACACATCTGGATATGACAAGTCAAAGGTGGAGTGTTTTAACTGTCACAAGTTGGGACACTTTGCAAGGGAATGCAGAGGACCTAGAAATCAAGATAACAGGAGCAAGAATCAAGACAACTCTAGAAGGACAATAAATGTGGAAGAAATTTCTTCTAAAGCCATGTTGGCTATTAATGGGGCTGGTTTTGACTGGAGCTTTATGGCAGATGAAGAAGTCCCTTCAGACATGCCTCTTATGGATTTTTCAGACTATGAGGTACATAATGATAAAACTTGCTAAAAAACCTGTCTAAAAAGCTTTGAAACTCTTAAAACTCAACTTGATGATTTAAGAATAGATTTTAACAAATATGAGTTCAATGTAGCTACTTATAAAAGAGGGTTAGCATTTTTAAAAGAACAAATTGTCTTTTACAAAAAGAATGAGGTTCTATTTTGTGAGCAACTTGTTGTTCTAAGAAATTAGTGTGCTTAAAAGTGAGTTAGAAAAGCTTAAGCAAGACAAAGAAAGCAATCAACTTAAGATTGAAAATTTTGATAATGCTTTTAAGAGTCTAGACAAATTAATAGGGAGTCAGATACCTGATAAAAGTAGAAAGGGTTTAGGGTTTATGAGCTATAATGTTGTTCCACCTCCTCCTGCAGGATTATTTTCACACCTAAATATTGATTGGTCTAACTCTGGTTTAGAGGAATTCCATCAGCCTGAGTTTGAAGGCTATAGATCTAAGATTAGTAAGAGTGTTAGTAAAGACATCTCTAATGAGGTTATGAAATCTCCTAATGCCCTATTGGTTGAGGAGTTGGTAACAAATGATAAGTTAGAAAAGAAAACTATATTTCCTATTGTTGCTAAGATAAATTTTATTAAACCTCAACAACAAGAAAACCCAGTTAGGAAACCAGTTAAATATGCTGAAATGTACAGATCACAAACTCCTAGGGGAAATCAAAGAAACTGGAATAATCAAAAATCCCAACAGCTAAAAAGTGACTTTGTGATGTACAATAAAGCTTGTTTTGTCTATGGAAGTTTTGACCATATGTAGGCTAACTGCAATTACCATCAAAAGGAAAGGATGGTATCTGGTAATAATTATACAAGGGTGAATTACAATTATTCTGCTTAAAAAGCTCACCCTAGTACTCAAAGGAACATGGCTCCAAGAGCAGTTTTAATGAAAATGGCCTAAGACCACTTAATACTGCTAGGCCTGTTAATACTGCTCATCCCAAAACTACAGTTTATAATGCTAGACCAATGTCACGTTTTTCTAAATCAGCACAATCAACTAAAAAGAGTCCCTATCAAACAAAAATAGCATTAACTAGCAAAATTTTTTACCAAAAAGTTAATACTGCTAAGGGAAAACTTTATACTGCTAGGCCAAAAGCAGCTAATACTGCTAGGCCAAATACAGCAGTAGTTAATGCTGTCAAGGCAAATCAGGTTAATGCTGTTAAGGCCTCATCATGTTGGGTTTGGCGACCTACCCAACTTAACAGTGCATCAATTACTTTCAAGAGACCTAATTATATTAATGCACGAAGCAGATCCAAGTCAGTGATGGCTTGGGTCCATAAAGGAAACTAATTTCCTTATTTTATGTGCAGGGTCATCCACAAATAGAAGATCAAGGCTATGTTGACAGTGGATGCTCAAGGCACATGACAGGCAACGTGTCCTATCTCTCAAACTTCAAAGCATTTAATGGAGGATATGTTACATTTAGAATAGCCAAAGGAGGAAGAATTACTGGTAAAGGAACTCTTAAAACTAGTAAGCTTGATTTTGAGGATGTGTACTTTGTCAGGGAGTTACAGTTTAACCTTTTTAGTGTTTCACAAATGTGTGACAAAAAGAACAATGTTCTTTTTACTGACACTGGATGTTTTGTTCTGTCTCCTGACTTTAAGTTAACTGATGAAAGTCAGGTTTTACTTAAAGTTCCTAGAAAGAACAACATGTACAGTGTTGATATAAAGAATATTGTTCCTAAAGAGAGTTTAACTTGTCTTGTTGCAAAGGTCACTCTTGATGAATCAATGCTATGGCATAGGAGGCTAGGTCATATAAATTTTAAAAATATTAATAAACTTGTTAAGGATAACCTTGCAAGAGGTTTACCTTCAAAACATTTTAAAAATGACCAAACTTGTGTTGCTTGTCTTAAGGGAAAGCAACACAAAGCCTCTTGTAAGTCCAAGATTCAGAACTCTATTTCTCAACCTTTATTCATGTTGCATATGGACTTGTTTGGTCCAACTTTTGTGAGCAGTTTGATGAATAAGAAATATTGTCTAGTTGTCACTGATGATTATAGCAGATTTACTTGGGTGTTCTTTTTAGCATCTAAGGATGAAACTAGTGACATTCTAAAGAGCTTTATAACTCAAATAGAAAATCTAGTTGATAAGAAAGTAAAGATAATCAGATGTGACAATGGAACAGAGTTTAAAAATAGAGTTATGAGTGAGTTTTGTGAAAAGAAAGGCATTAAGAGGGAATTTAGTGTAGCTAGAACTCCTCAGCAAAATGGTGTTGCTAAGAGAAGAAATAGGACACTAATTCAGGCTACTAGAACCATGTTAGTTGACTCTAAGTTACAT
This sequence comes from Tanacetum coccineum, assembly GCA_026074375.1. Classification (NCBI taxonomy): domain Eukaryota; kingdom Viridiplantae; phylum Streptophyta; class Magnoliopsida; order Asterales; family Asteraceae; genus Tanacetum; species Tanacetum coccineum. Next base: position 27,548 of record BQNB010085667.1, read on the forward strand.
ACTACATTTTAGGCTGAAGCAGTTAATACTGCTTGCTATGTGTAGAATAGGGTATTAGTAGTCAAGCCTCATAACAAGACCCCTTATGAACTCTTTAGAGGTAGAACACCTTCTCTAAGCTTCATGAGACCATTTGGGTGTCATGTTACCATTCTTAATACCTTAGATCATTTAGGAAAGTTTGATGGAAAGTCTGATGATGGATTCTTTGTTGGATACTCATTGAATAGTAAGGCTTTTAGAGTATACAACATTAGAACTAGGAAAGTAGAAGAAAACTTGCATGTTAGGTTCTTGGAGGATAAGCCTATTATTGCAGGTGATGGACCAAAGTGGCTGTTTGACATTGATGTTCTAACAAAATCAATGAATTATGTATCAGTTGTTGCAGGTACAAATTCTAATGATTTTGTAGGTACAAAAGAAAGTGTTGGTACAGATCATTCTAGTGAGGAGACAGGATCTAGCCAAGACTACATTTTAATGCCACTATGGAAAGATGGTTCACTATTTGATTCTTCTTCAAAGAATGCTAGGAATGATCTGGAAAGAATGATGATGAAGGTGGAATTGATGATCAAGAAAGGACTAAAAATAGAGCTCAAGATGTTAATACTGCTGAGCCAAGTATTAATACTGCCAGTACAAATTTTAATACTGGTAGTCTAAATATTAATACTGTTAGTCCAACAGTTCCTACTGCTCCACTTGAATCCACTTATGCTAATTTCTTTGGTGATGAATCAGAATTAGATTTGAGCAACATTGCTACCACATATCCAGTTCCTTCTACTCCAAATATAATAACCCATAAAGATCATTTACTTGATCATGTGATTAGTGATATGCAGTCTGGTGTAC